>OY787675.1:19124821-19328622 GCA_963678985.1 Spisula subtruncata
AAAACTTGACAGTATTGTTGGATCCGTATGTGTCGACCTCCGGATATGTCAACACAACTTTGACGGTCCCAAAAATGTCAACATAACGAGTGTCGACTGTATACATAATCAGTAGACTTTCAGATGTATTCATTGTCTGAAGATTATTTTGCACATAAAAATGCTGTTACTGAACTGTACCAAAATTGAGAAATGTTGTACTGTAAACCGTTTGGGACTGAAGTTTGCAGTGTTTAGTATACTGTGGTATACCAATACACTCCTAATGTTCAGCAACACTGCCTACATTCTAGGTTTGCTCTGAGGCTAAACAGATTTTATTCTACTGTTACATTAACAACGGTCAAACAAGTTGTTTGAGGAAGAGTGTAGAACCAGTACTGCTTTGTAATAATAAATTCCTGGCAAATCTACTGAGACGACTGTAAATTGTTAGCTCACCTGACCACAAAGTGGTCATGGTGAGGTTTTGTCATACCGAGATGTCCGTCGTGCGGCGTGCGGCGTGCGTCGTGCGTCCGTCAACAATTTCTTCAAACGACTTCTCCTCCTAAACCGCTTGGCCAAATTTTATAAAACTTGACAGGAATGTTCCTTGGGTGGACCTCTACCAAAGTTGTTAAAAGATTTCCGGTCTGTCGCATAACTAGGTCACACAGGCTAAAAATAGATTTTCAAAAAGGAAACTTTAAAAATCTTCTTCTCTGAAACCGTTAGGCCTAGAGCTTTCATATTTGGTATGTAGCACCACCTTGGGGTCCTCTACAAAGATTGTTCAAATTATGTCCCTGGGGTCAAAATTGGCCCCGCCCCGGGGGCCCTTAGTTTTACATAGAGTTATATAGGGGAAACCTTAAAAAATCTTCTACACCGAAACCGCTTGGCCCAGGGCTTTCATATTTGGTATGTAGACTCAGCTAGAGGTCCTCTACAAAGATTGTTCAAATTATGTCCCTGGGGTCAAAATTGGCCCCGCCCCGGGGGCCCTTAGTTTTCCATAGAGTTATATAGGGGAAACCTTTAAAAATCTTCTTCTCCGAAACCGCTTGGCCCAGGGCTTTCATATTTGGTATGTAGACTCAGCAAGAGGTCCTCTACAAAGATTGTTAAAATTATGTCCCTGGGGTTTAAAATTGGCCCCGCCCCGGGGGCCCTTAGTTTTACATAGAGTTATATAGGGGAAACCTTTAAAAATCTTCTTCTCCGAAACCGCTTGGCCCAGGGCTTTCATATTTGGTATGTAGACTCAGCTAGAGGTCCTCTACAAAGATTGTTCAAATTATGCCCCTGGGGTCAAAATTGGCCCGCCCCGGGGGCCCTTAGTTTTACATAGAGTTATATAGAGAAAACCTTTAAAAATCTTCTTCTCCGAAATTGCTTGGCCCAGGGCTTTCATATTTGGTATGTAGACTCAGCTAGAGGTCTTCTACAAAGATTGTTCCAATTATTCTCCTCGGGTCAAAATTGGCCCCACCCTGGGGTCACCATTTTACTTAGACTTATATAGGGAAACATATAAAAATCTTCTTGTCTAAAACTACAATGCCTAAGAGCTTTGATATTTGGTATGTAGCATCATCTAGTGGTCCCCTACCAAGATTGTGCAAATTATGCCCCTGGGGTCAAAATTGGCCCAGCCCCGGGGGTCACCGTTTTACATAGACTTATATAGGGAAAACATATACAAATCTTCTTGTCTAAAACTACACTACATAGAGCTTTGATATTTGGTATGTAGCATCATCTAGTGGTCCTCTACCAAGATTTTTCAAATTATGCCCCTGGGGTCAAAATTGGCCCCACTCGGGGGGGGTCACCGTTTTACATAGACTTATATAGGGAAAACATATAAATATCTTCTTGCATAAAACTACACTGCCTAGAGTTTTGATAATTGGTATGTAGCATCATCTTGTGGTTTTCTACCAAGATGTTCAAATTGTTCCTTTGGGTGAAAATTGTGCAGAATTTATAATCAGGTGAGCGATATTGGGCCATCATGGCCCTCTTGTTTAAAAAAACAGCTTAAATCCTGTAGAATCCAAACCATTTAGCTCTGTATAGTGATGGGGTCATTGTAGTTATTTGAACAGAAAACTGTTGGTCATTTGCTTGTTCATGTATACAATGATGCAATTCTGAAGTAATGTGGTAAAATTAAGAATATATTTTAAAACCTATACAACTTCAGTTTACGAAAATGGGTGTGTATGTGTGAAAAATAATTAAAAAGACAACGCAAAATATTTGGTTCTTAGGTTTTATTATTTGTGATTTAGACTGGTACAGGTATGACGACAAATTAGCCAACCACAGGAGTTTGTGTCTCATACTCACGTAACAGATAGCCAGAAAATGTAGACCAACAACAATGCACGGACATATCTGTGCTGTATTGGGCATGAACTTTCACCCAAACATTGTTTCCCCGATTTAATGAAACGATAACAAAATTACTACCAGCGCCATGGAATTTTCCCGCCCCTGAGTATATTTCAGCAAGTACATGTCCGTCCCTAATCAGTTCAGTCTCAATACTGTTGTCAGATTCGGACAGGATGTTTACAAAGAACATGTAAGTGCCAGAGGCTGGTACGTAGAACACCCCTGTTGAATTGTTGTAGTAGTTTCCCAGGTTAGTGAGAACATTCCCAAATATGATTGACTGATGAGCGGTCAGATTTTTTATATGCTGAGAAACGCTAGCGCTGAACCCAGTCTCATGTTCTGGAATGAAACTGTTCACTGCTTGCCTGAAATTAGAAAAAAAGACACCAAACATTTACATACTTGAATTTCTCTCCTTGCCTTAGATACTTGTTATAGTTGAAAACATACTGACCTAGCTGTCAATATTACGCCTGGGGGTGTCTTTGAGATACTGGGGGAATTGGAGTCTTGGATCCATCTTCTTAAATGTCGGGAATTTGACAACCTCGTCAACCCCTAGTCCCGGGGAATAGACTAGTCGTTTCCAAGACCCAGTGGGGAATTACTATGTGATTATATTTCCCAACCCCGGAGATTTAGATGGTAAGCATTGTGTCCAAGGTGGTTATCTAGACATAAAAAATTGAGAATGTCTAATTTCCCCTGGGAAATATTCACAAGCTAAACTTGTTGACCATTATAACATTTTGAAAAGTATAGATGCAAATATACAAGAATGAAACTGGGATAAATTCAAAGACACATACACAGTAGTTAAGACTAGGTTAACTCTGTAACCTCGGAAAAAGAAAACAAGAGGGTCCAAAGGGCCCTTGGTCGCTCACCTGTTTGGCCTAGTGACCTAGATTTTGGCCCAAATGACACAGTATCTAACTTGACCTAGATTTTATAGAGATAAACATTGTGACCAAGTTTCATAAAGATAGAGTCAAAATTGTGACCTCTAGTGTGTTCACAAGATTTTTCAATGATTTGGCCTCGTGACCTAGTTTTTGACCCCAGATGACCCAATATCGAACTTGACCTAAATTTTATAATGATGATCATTGTGATCAAGTTTCATAAAGATAAGGTCAAAATTGTGACCTCTAGTGTGTTCACAAGCTTTTTCAATGATTTGGCCTCGTGACCTAGTTTTGACTCCGGATGACTTAATATCGAAGTTGACCAAAATTTTATAGTGATGATCATTGTGATCAAGTTTCATAAAGATTAGGCTCAAATTGTGACCTCTAGTGTGTTCACAAGCTTTTTCAATGATTTGGCCTTCAAAGGCTTGTGACCTAGTTTTTGACCCCGGATGACCCAATATCGAACTTGACATAGATTTTATAGAGATGATCATTGTGATCAATTTTCATAAAGATTAGTCTGAAATTGTGACCTTTAGTGTGTTCACAAGCTTTTTCAATGATTTGGCCTTGTGACCTAGTTTTTGACCCCAGATGACCCAATATCGAACTTGACCTAGATTTTATAGAGATGATCATTGTGATCAATTTTCATAAAGATAAGTCACAAATTGTGACCTCTAATGTGTTCACAAGGTTTTTCAATGATTTGGCCTAGTGACCTAGTTTTTGACCCCAGATGACCCAATCTCGAACTTGACCTAGATTTTTTTTCAGAGATGATCATTGTGATCAAGTTTCATAAAGATTAGTCTCGAATTGTGACCTCTAGTGTGTTCACAAGGTTTTCCTTTGATTTGACCTAGTGACCTAGTTTTTGACCCCATATGACCCAATATCGAACTTGACCTAGATTTTATAGAGATGATCACTGTGATCAATTTTCATAAAGATAAGTCACAAATTGTGACCTCTAATGTGTTCACAAGGTTTTCCTTTGATTTGACCTAGTGACCTAGTTTTTGACCCCAGATGACCCAATATCGAACTTGACCTAGATTTTGTTAAGATGATCATTGTGACCAAGTTTCATAAAGATTAGGCCAAAATTGTGACCGCTAGAGAGGACACAACCCAATTGTTGACGGACGGACGACGGACAAAGAGTGATCACAAAAGCTCACTCTGTCACTTTGTGACAGGTGAGCTAAAAACACAGGAGTGGTAGCAGACAAGAAGGCAGATAGGAAAGGTCATCAAAAGACAAGATATGAGGAACAAAATCAATTGGAGAAAAAGAAAGACATCGAGAATAATATGGACTGTGATTTAAACAAAGAAGACAATCATAAGAAACAAAATATAATGATTTGCAAACGAAGATACATCAACTAACAATGATATCACGAATAGTGTTTATGACTACATTTTTGTACTTAGTAATGAGAAACCAAAGCTAATAAAATCATAACGTAAAAGACAAGGAGGGATAAGTGCTGACAACAGAAAATGAAATAAGATAAAGATAGATATAACACTTTAATGAAGTACGAAAGGGACCAGAACCTTCAGAATCATCAAGCATTGAAAACACCGCAACAGAAGAACTATACATAAACATAACACCACCATCAAAAAAGGAACTAGAAAAGCTATTATAGAAGAATTATCCGCGTTACTTCTTAAAGCAGACATAGCAATTGATGAAATTTCAAGTTGAATGAAAAAAAACATGACGTTGAAGAAATTAAGTGACTATAGAAAGGAAAATCAAACTGGCTGAGAATGGATACCTTAGGCCTACCTGTTGCAGTATCAGCAGCAACACATATCTCTCAACATGCACATTTTAGTTGTATGATTCCCAACGCTGATATAATCATCAATACAAAATAAGTACAAAAGAAGTAGATTCTCGTAACATCATCGAGACGAAAAAAAGTTGACTAAGGACTGTAATAGACAACGAACTGTGACTGTTTGAACACGCACATATTTATACGGAGAAATACCCAAGAACTGGGCGCTGAACCTCGAACTAAAACCTCTACAGTCCATAATTGTTTTGATTTTGAAAAATATTTGACAGCATGCACAAGGAACACATTTGGTTATTATGAAACATTACTGGCATATAAGACTTTCTTATCAACATACTAACATAGGATTCCAGATCAGTTGTGGCCGTACATCTGCATATCAAATATAGTAAATATTCAGTACTAAGTTATTGGCGGTTAATGAATCACAAACATCAAAATTTGGAATGAAACAAGGTTTTAACACATCTGAATTCCTGTTTCTCCTGGCCATCCATAGGGCTATGGAAACATCAAGAAAAAACAACATGGCACAAGCTGGAATTTGGCATCAAAACTCGAAGACCTGAAGTACGCTGGCGACAGTTCTAGCATGCACCAGAGATCAGATCAATCGAAAATGTAACTTACTCAACACCCAAACCATCAGCTTTTCTGGAGACCAATGCTCCAAAATCATGCATGAGCATGAACACAACAAATCAGTAGAATTGAGTGAAACCACCGTACAGGAGATCAAACAATGTGTACACTTCGGCGTAGTTAGAATTAAGCTGAATAGACGGTGCGAAGTCAGTAGAAGACGGCTAGACCATTCAAACCTGATCAACTTACATAAACTTAAAAACACATTTTGGACCAATAACTCATTTCCATTCCAGTATAACAGCAGACATATTATATTTAAGCAAAACCTGGGAAATATGTGATGCTGATGCAATCCTAGACATGTGATGCACCTTTCTAAAAAGAAGATTGAAGATGGATACGTCATATTTTTAGAACACATATTTTCACATGCCAGAGTAGTATTAGATCGGACAACTGTATGAAAGAAAAACAGAGGCAGGCAAATGGAAACCAGAAGATTGACAGAAGAAAGGCAATAACGAGCTAGGACTTGATACATTTACATCATCAGTAGCAGCAAAAGCAGCAGCAGCAGCAGCAATAATAGAACAACATAGAACAGAGACAAATAGGGGGGTGGGTGCTCATGAATAACCTTATCGTCCACTACACGAGGAGTGAAGGGAACTAAAGCAAAAAGAGGTATATTAGATATTTCAACAACTTCAAATGAATTATGGCTGGGAAACAATATGATCTTCATTTACCTTCTAGATATTTCGTTGTGTTGTTTGAGAAGTTGATTTTCACTTTCCAATTCAGCAACTTTACCTTTCAGCTCATTTAATTCTGCAATCACCATTTCCTTAAAATTACCATCATCATTGGAGACATGCTGCTTACTCGAGCAGGATACACTGGATATTGCAATCCCTATCAGGAATACGATGTTAATCACGGATATAGGTACCATTGTTTTCTGTAAAGAGACCTTATAAATGTGGGGTACACGTATACGCATACATTTTAGAGCTAATTTTAGTAAATTTAGGCTTTTGTTAAAGGAACTTCTGCTACATTTGTCAAGAATTCTATAATTATTGTAACGTTTGCCGAGACTCAAGGCCTACAAACCCCGTTAATGGAGAAATGCTCATAGTGCACCCATCAAGGTTGGTTACCTTATCTACTCCAGAATGTCACATGTTACAGTCCACAGAATTTCTTATATGCATATTAGACAACTCGCTGTAAGCATGTGAATCAATTTAACCGTAGCCGTCACATTACGCTTAAATAATTATAATTTGAAAAGCAATTTAAACCTTTGTAAGTACATTTGACAAGCATATTTTTTCTGATCAATCTAATTAAAATGATCTCCTAGATAGTTGTATTCTATGCTTCGGTATGCCTCCCCGGGACATTCCCGACTTTTTGGGACGCCTCCCCGGGATATTCCCGACATGGTATCGCGAGTATATCAGACAAAATTCATAAAGTGTTGCACTTTATGATGTTCTCGCGATGTCACAACATGTCTCAAGACTTGCCGAAGCTTCCCCGAAACCACCACAGGCCTAAGAAATTATATCACAAACTCCATTTTTACTTCCCTAATGTTTTCATCCATTCAATGTAGTAAATATCTAATCTAATGGATGAGCGAAAATTTGGTGACACTGGGTTATTTTGTAATATAATTTCTTATGTCTGTGCCGAGCCATCGGGTAGCTTCCTTCAGACATCGTGGAACCTTCTGATGACACCACAGACTCATAAAGTTGGGAAGACGCCCGGATTTCTTCCGATACACGCCGATTCGATCAGAGATGTCACGATTTCACCCGATTCCGCAAACCTTCTCATTATTTTCCCGAAACACTCCTATCTTGAACACGAGGATCCTGTTACCGATGCCTCCCGAAGCCCATTACTTTCCATCGGGAGAACATCACCGAAGCAAAAAGTATTCAGTAGGACCTAGGCTATAAATCCATTAAATCATACATTAATACAAATTATATTCACCTCTGTTGTGTTTAGTCGACACTTAAATCCAGGTCTGCGATATTAGCAGTATAAAGTACAAGATGACCTGAAAGTCCTAATAGATACCAATACATGTACATTACAGCACGCCTGAAATTGCTAATTATGTGCAGGAAAAACCGTGGACATCAATACGGTACTGCAGTACCTCTAGATGTAAAGCCGCGAACACAGCCTACAGAAAAAAGCTGACAGAAGAGATAGATATTTGGATATCCATCAGTATGGTTGATGAGATGGTCAATGACATTATATAGCTTAATTACATGTTCGAAATCAATGAAATATGGTCCCCACCGAATATGGTGATTTTACAGTTAACATACGCCCCCCCCCCCTTATGTTTCGTTGACACTCTTATCACATTAACCAACTTTCCGGTCTTTAAACATGTACACTGTCAAAGATTCAAAACATCTGCCAGAAACCATAGACATATATTTATTAATGTCTATGCAGAAACACGAACTTATATGAATTAATTATTACTTTTATATGCTGCTGCTGCTGCTGCTGAATATGATGAAGTTGCTGCTTCTGCTGAATGTGATGATGTTGTTACTGCTGAATATGTTGCTGCTACTGCTGAATATGTTGCTGCTATTGCTGAATATGCTGTTGCTGCTGAATATGATGCTGTTTCTGAATAGAATATATTTAATTTTCAATTATGGGCCATTTCTGGCATACAATTTCATTATAAAAAACACACAAGTGTTTGAAAGAAGGCATAATGCTGCTGAATATGATGATGTTGCTTGAATATGAAGCCGATGTTGCTGTTGCAGAACATATCATACCGCTGCTGGATATGAAGATGGTGTTGCTGTTGCTTAATTTGATGTTGATTGTACTGAAGAATAATTTTTTATTATATAATAATGTCATTGCTGTCAAATTATTAAAATGCTAATTAGTACGGAGATTACGGGTTTTAAACGTGATCTTCATCACGTGATTAGGCCTACTGCATGGACAAAATGGCGGACGACCAAACCGAGAAAATCCAATCGGCAGGTAAATTCTTTGTTTTTATCACGTATTTTTGTTGACAGCATGTTTTACAGGCTGATTTATAAGTAATTAAACATTTGTTTCAGTATTTGTGCATCAAATACTGCAATAGATAGCTATAGTCACCGAACACCTACATTTAATCCTGTCAATAAAATACGTGTCAAAATGAAAATGCAAAATATGCTGACACACCCAAATACCATTCGTGATTTAGATATAGTATCCACTATGCATTAATGCACCAGTCAATTGATATTCTGCTACCCAAACCACAGGGAAGTGGATAACGGGGGAACTGTCTTCCCACTGATTTGCACTCGGCCCCCCCACACTGCCATGGCTAGTGCTAATGTTAGACTCTACATACATTTCACGGTATGTTTCACTATGGAGTGCTAATTTGGTACTCTAAGTTGTCGTTAGCACTTTGCGACACAATTCATTGTCGCTGTTTGGTGACCGATTTAGAGCATTTAAAAGCAATATGTACAGCTAAAGTACACCACACATGCCTTCATAAATACCTTCCCTATCATTCAATACCAATAAATTAATACTGGCTAGAACACTAACCTCACTGATACAAAAATTTATCCAGTTTCACTTCCACTGCAAAATTACTTAAATTTCCAGAATCATGCTTTAATTGTAGTCCAAGCTTCTTAGACGATTATTCCATTTCAGTGATTATTCCAATTCATCAATCACCGTCATTATCAATAAAGGATCATTTAGTTATGGTAACCAGAACTAGCTATAATAGCTGTTGAACAGAGCTGATATCTTACGAATGGTGAAAAAACAACCTTTGGGCATTGTTTTACTAGACAAAAAAATTGGCTAAAACGCGCGCGGTACCCGAAATATGAAACCTGTGACAGTAATTATGCAGTACACATAAAGTGCTTCAAGAATGATTACTCGGTACAGATTAATTATTTTGTGTAAGACACACGCCTCTTCGATAGATATAACCAAAACGGTGTCAACTGAAACTGATTCAGGGCGGCTGTCAGAAAAACATTTGATCTTATATTGGTTGTGTAAAGGCAGGGGTGTGGAAATCCTCATTTTTTTCACTTGCACATGGGCAAGTTGGACTGAAATTTCCACTTCCATGATGACTAAAACTACTGCCCAGGAAAACACAAAAAGCAAAAACAAATACTACTAGTTTCAATAATTTATTTATCTTGTCAAGCTTAAGAGAACTGTGTATAGTGCGTTAGCGACCAAGCTGGACCCCCATAAACCTTTAATAACTTAAAAAATACTGTCTCCATTAGAACAAAAATTGGTATAATAAAATACCCTTAATTACCAACTCTCATAAATTAAATAAGAATTTTTGGTGCACAGAAAAGTGTACTTTGCATTCACGTCTAATGCAAAATTTTAAGTCTAAAACAGGGTAAATACGTATGGGTTATTGAATTAAACGGAACAGCAAAGATCAGCAATTTGGTCCAATATTACTGTACATTAAGTTACACACCAGTGACCATTGTAAATATATAATGAGGCCCATACATGAACATTTATTGTTATTTATATAAATCGAGCTACTGGGTAGAAATATTTGCAAGAAAAACATAGTAATTCTGTTTGTAAAAAATGATCGTTGCAATCAGAAGATGGGCCTCAGCTATGTACACATTCATGACCAGACACAATTAGGTAAAATTATCCATATGTGTCCCGTTATAGTTGTTAAAAATACAATAGCATTTTTCTAACTGGCTGGTTGCAATGGCTTATTTTACTCCCTGTCCATTTGTCGATTAAAATACCAAAAATAATGCATTAGGCACAATAGGGAAAATCTTAATTAGTGAGTACAAAAATCTGAAATTTAAACACAGAGTTGGTAAAGGTTATTCAGTGAACTGTGCCAAATTTCAATCAAATTGCACAATTACTTTTAAAGTTATTTAAGATTTATGGGGGTCCAGCTAAGTCGCTAACGAGCTATACTAACTACTTGATACTAAATCATTTTCAGTCAGAATTTAGGGATTAACTTTTGTGTTTAGGTAAAATAGGACACTTTAATAAGTCTTAATACTATTTTCTCATGATAATTTTGCACTTGCCCATGGGCAAGCTAGATTGAGAAATCCACTTGCCCACAGGCCAAAAAGGCAATTTTAAGTATGCATCACTGCTATTCTCTGGGTTGGGACCTTGGTTTAATTTGACTGGTGCATTTTATTTGTCATTAATTTAGAACAAAACATTTAGTGATACAGTAAATGTGGCCACTTATTTTTTGTCTATATATAAAACACATATAATACTGCTTTTTTCATCAATTTAGTTTTGTCGCCAGAATGGGTGGATAGAGCAGAGAAAGGTGAAGAAGAGTTTCAACTGAAACTTGGTCAACACTACCTTACCTTGGCTGACTCTTCCATCAACAAAGAAGAAAACGGTAAACTTGCTATACAGTGGCTTGTTGCTGCATCGAAACAAGGCAATGATGATGCTACTGAAAGCTTGAAGAACTGTCTGGAGACAGGAACAGGTAAAACATCGATAGAAAGTTGCTTTTAAATGCTATGTATATATAGAGGATTTGTCATGAGTTGTCTATTGATTAAAATTTATATTTAAACAAGTTCTGGCAATTTTATTAAGCAAGCCTTTGGTAATATAAGTATATCAAGTAACACCAAGTGTTAGATTCTTTAAATCATATGATACTATTAACACACAATATGAAAAAAAACATGAACATTATACTACACATGTGTAGTATAAGAATATACATACTCACTGTACTAACTCAGGTAAAAGGAAAATATATACTAGGCTTACACTGTGACTACTTTTTTTCTGCTTCTCCTTAGATAACCTCTCTTCTAATTTATTATCATCCCCCACAATGTCAAATGGTAGTTGGTTATAAAATTTTCTTTTTTTTGTTATATAAAAAAACGAAAAAAAAATAAAGAATTTTTCTTTCGTTTTACTCTTTATCAATGATATGTAAATAAGTTTATAAATGTATAGTGCATATCAATTTGTGTGCAATAAAAATAGGAATAATATTTGATTGTTCAGGCATTACTGATGAGAACACAGAAGATGTTAAATGGTGTGTGTCTACCACTGGGCTGGAGAAGAAGATCAGATATGCTGCCAGAAATATGTTCAAGTCCATCAATTCAGCACATAAAGAGGTGTTATCCCCGGACGAATACTCTGAGGCTATTAAGAATCTGACTGGTGGAAAGGAACAAAAACTTCTTCTAGCTGCAGGTTAGACTTTGAAATTATCAAATTTAACACTTAGTTTGGTATTAATTGGCTCTATGTGAAAGAAATTTATACTGGATATTACATTTAATGCTGTTTTTTTTATAGAAAAATGTTTACAAATCTTCTGGAACTACATCGCTGTGAGATTAGATTTTTGGTAAATAGATGGTTAACACTCACTGAATTGTGAGTCATTATTTTGCCCCCGTCTTTGATGAGCGGTTATATTGTTTTGCTCATGTCTGTCTGTTTGCCGGTCGGTCAGTAGACCAAATGGTCTACATTCAATAACTAAAGAACGCTTTGCCCTAAGATCTTCAATCTTTACATGGAGGTTGGTCAGCAACATTAGACAAACTCTATTGATTTTGGGGTCAGTAGGTCAAAGTCTAGGTTACTGACCTTTACCATTATTTGAGACCCAATGGCTAAAAAGCTCATGTCTGTTTGTTTTCCGGGCGTCAGTAGACCAAAGGGTTTTCGTTCAATAACCAAAGAACACTTTGCCCTAGGATTGTCAAACTGTACAGTGAGGTTAGTTAGCAACAGTAGATGAATGCTATTAATTTTGAGGTCAGAAGGATAACGGTCAAGGTCATTGTGACCTTTTAAAGTTAACCATTTTCGAATATTGGGCTGCCATGGAGGAATACATGTTGTGCAAACATCTCAATGTTACCACTGTGTTTTCATGGTGCTACTGCTTACTTTCTTGTTGATGATGCATTTTTATACTGGTTCGTAAGGTTTATAAATGTTTGCAGTTATGTTGGACAACATTTTTTAATTGATTAAAAACTTAAAAAGGTAATTTATTTAGATTTAATGCTGTCTTTGAAATTAGCACTTGTTCTGTTATCCTTGGCAAGCAATTAATGGTTCACGCCAGTCACTTCTGTAAAAAATATTTAGGAAAATGATTCACATTTGCTGATTGCGGCGAGTAGTTTCAAATCTTAAATTCTCAAAATGTTAACATGCAAAATGTTCCATATTTTTCTAGGAAAGAAGCTGGGTGAGAATATATCGGAGAATGAATTTGTGAAGATATTATCACGTAAAGTTCAGGGTACTATGACCTTGACCTCGTCTGAACATTCAGCTGCTTTTGAAGCTGCTAGTCCATTTGAAAAGGTATGTATGTCAGATATATTTAATGCTCAGTATGTATGTAATAAAATAGTTCCTGTATTATTGCCCCTCAGTGTTAGTCTAGTTATCAGTGTTGCAGGATGGTTCACAGCATTTAAAATGGTTGATCAGTTCCATCAACTATTGAATCTCACATCATTTGGTACTTTTGATTGAATTTTGTCAGTTTAATTAATACAGGCATAGTACCAATGGTTTAATATGAGTCAATGACCCTTAAACAAAAATCTTAATGGTAAAAATGTGGCTTTTTGGAAATATGAAGGGTCAATTCCTGTACTCAAATGGAAACCTTGATGTTTAGTTTCTCGGTTGAGGCAATTTGTGCAAAATCACAACACTGTGAATTCATATAAACTTGTTTTACTTGTATTGTAAAGTAAGCTTCATAAAGAAAATGTTACATTTAAATATTTGATTTGATATGAGTTTAAAAGGTCCTTGTATCGTCCTATACGAGGGCCCATCAATAATTTCGTGAACTAATTTTATGTTGCGAGCATAAATAGCCTTACACACTTTTAGCCTCTTGTGCTTATTAAAGTAGCATCCCGTGCACAGTTTGCATTTATTCCATTGCTCGACCCATAATCGGAGCACATGTCACATGTCGTCACGTGACATCTCCCGCAAAGTTTTGTTTATGATGCACCCAACTTCTCTCGCGGCTTGTATTTCTAACCATGCAGGCTATGTTTGAGTTTTGGAAATGACCAGAGGTAGCCTATAGTCTGTTATGGGTTATAGGATGGGTGCTGTAATAGTTCTATATGCAGGTCCTAGATTGTGTCTGAAACAACGCTGCGGCTAAGGATTTGCGAATTTTTATGGTATATTAGAATTTCATACATTTGAAGTTGTATGTGCTTTCATTTAATAGCCGATTACAACTGAGATTTAATTATTGCTACAATAGTTTCTAATAACAGTAGCTTTCGGAGAAACACATTAATTACAAGTTATTCTTTGTATGTCGCAAAATATTATGGTCAATACACTTTACCGACCGCCAATTTTAACAGCCTATGGCCGGCGAATATGCCTATCGTCTTTGTTTGCTCCTTTATTGCCCTTTAAGTACTTCTTCGACAATGAAATTGCACTATTCGATTACCAAGAGTCTATATAAACTGCATGCAAAATTTTCTGAATGTAGAAGACATAATACCTGAGTAATGTATAAATCTTTCATACAAAATGTTACTCGATTATACTAGGCGCCGCCATTTTTAATAACGAACGCCAATGACATGACGTTAGAATATTACTATGACGTCTTAAATTGTGACGTCATCAATGCTTAATTCATTGGATAATAAATTATCTTTGACCATGCAAAATTTCAATAAGCTATGACAAAGTGTTATGAAACAGTAGAATTAGTTCACGAAATTATTGATGGGCCCACGTACCTTTCAGTAATCTGGACTTTTTATAAGACCGCGACATGTGCCCCTTCATGTTGGCTTAAAGTAAAGTAAAAGATTGAAACAGAGTAAATTTGTCTTTCGGATAATTCATCCACAAGTATTAGCCAAAGAAATAATTTTGAATGTTATAGATCAATGAGATCTCGAGCATTTGTATCCCTTAACAGTCATGGAGGCAGATCTTTGCTATGATTGTCAGATAGTAAGACCTAGCTCCATGCCTGCCGAATGCCAGAAGCCGAATGAATGATGATGAAATGATGACATTAAATTTATATACATATAATTTCAGATTGCTAAGTATCCTAAAGAGACAGCTATGGCTATTGGTGATCAAGCTCTAGAGTTTGCATCGAGAGATGGTCTAGGTATGGTGGTATCCTGTATACCCGTGGATCAGATCTACTTTCTTACTCTCTTCTTTGTCTATGGTTTCCTCACACCAAGAGTTCTCTTAGAAATTCTCCCCCTCGTCGTCTTCTATATTTCCTACGCAACCATCATCATAACAACTCTACAGATGTTCTATAAGAAGAGGAAACTGAAGGAAGCTAATGCACTGGCCAATATGTTAAAACAGTATGATGTTGGTGTGGATGTTGATCAGACCACTTCTCAATATTCCTGGAACTCTCTAACACCTTACTTAGTCTACTTTGCTGCTATACCTCTAGTGGTTGCAAGCTTCTCACTGGCAGATAAGACCTACATACCATGCTCGGAGCTGACTGTACTGAACGCTGTTATCTGTGGTATAACTTTCATGGCCATTAGTGACAGTCATGACTTAGTTACACTGTTAGCTCTGTTCTGTGGATTCCTTGCAAGCTTGTCTGTATTTTTTCACAATTTCCCCGACATACCGGTTCTATCTTCACTAATCCATCTCCTGTCAGGCTCATTTGTGTCTATTGAGTTATTTGGTGGCTTGAAGCTCAACATAGGTATACCATCCCTGTGTTACTGTATAATTCCGGTGTTTTTTTTACAGATGGCTTTGAGGAACAGTTTTAAGGGCATGTATCAGGTGTTTGTTCCCCACCTTGTCTGTTACTTCTGGTTCAATCTTATTACTACCATGTACCCGTTCTCAACTTGGTTTGGACTCGGACGTGCTACGGTTGGCTACGTTATGCTGCCTTTGTTAATTCCTTTGAGCATGTTCATATTTATAGGCGGTATGATATACCTCTTCTTCAAACTTGCAGCTTCTGATCTGTTTGGTAAAGTTGTGATTACTCTGTTACTTGCATGTATTCCATTGTTGCTTACCCAGACCAAGAAACTAATGGGTGGAAAACTTGATAAGAAGTACAGCAAATTGAAGAAGATTCTTATGGTTGTATTTGCTGTCCTGGCAGTTGTCCCCTTAATCTTTGTCCGCTTTCCAACAGCCAGTGAATCTACAGTTGCTCCACTAACTCTTGACGACTTTGTACGTGTTTGTAATTCTGAGGGCCCTGATGGAATAGAAGCCACTATGAAATGTAATCATCTGAAAGGATCTAAAGTTGCTTGGCAAGGTAAAATTGTTGGTTCAAAAGTTAATGGTGTCAGTAATGATATTTCAAAAATGTTGGATGTGTTTCCAAGCTTTGTTGGTAATCCCCTAAGATGCATTTATGGTAGACCTTATGGTGATTGTAATGATGAAGAAATGTCGGACTCTGACAAAAGCTATTGTATGCTGATGACATCTCTCGGGCATTCTTGTGGGGTTGAGGAACAGGACAAGTATACATACAGCTTTGATGTTCAGTTTGCTGATGGTACGCTAGGTGGCTCGTTGGATGCTGGACCAGGCTTCAAACAGTTCTTCTTGAGTCTTGTTGCAGATGATTTAGTGGAGATCAAAGGAACGATCATTGATGCATTATCTAGACCGGCCATTAAACTCAAGCTGAAGGAGATCAAATGTTTGAATAGAGAGCTGGAACTGGACAATGTAGTAGAAGAGGAAGCTGAAGATATATATTACACGGTCTTTGAACAATCTCTACAAGTTGCCTTTAACTTCTTCTGGTACCCCCTAGTAGAGTATGTACCACAATCAGTGAATGCTGAACTTATTATGGAAGCTGATCAACAGTAAAATTTATGTTAGCTTTTGGGAGTTTTATGGATTACCTGTTTTGAACAAAAATATATGACGGTTAAACGATAATTGAAAACCTTTTATTGTATATTTTGAAGGTCAATTAATTGTTGATAAGTAATTTCATGTTACCTAATTCTCTTCACTAATATTCATGATTAACAGTAACTTATCTTACCCTTTTTACAAAATGCTTCATCTTTAACTTTGCTGATGAACTTCAATGAGTGTTCATGGCTCATCTCTCGCCTAATTGCACGGCACATTTTTGGATGTACATCAATAGCAAGAATATTGTCACCAATATGATATTAGCTTTATTTATTTTCTCATTAGCAATTTAATGATACAAAGTTAAGTATGGTGACATGTAGAAAGTTTGTCTTCTGGGGAGGAGGTTTGTTGTACTGATTTAGTGTTACGTCCTACATGTATATTTATATATCCTTGTTTCTTCTGGCAGCCATCGTAACGTCCTGGAGAAATAAGTCTGTCTCAATATAAATTAGGCGTCCAAATATTATATATGGGTATAATTTTTTTTGTATTCTTAAAATAGTGGCAAAAAAATTTTAACAATATTTTGAACGATCTCTTGTGTAATTAAAATCATGCAACAAACAGTGTCTCAATTAATTCTTAAATTTACAACAATACTGTTATTGTTATGGAGGGTAAAAGTTTTTCGAACATTTTATTACGAGACTATTGATAGAATGTACACTTATAACATGACTTTAAAAATTAATGTTGATAATGTTTTATATTGGTTTTTGCTTTGGATAATTAACTACTGGTACAGTCAAACCTGTCTTTGAAGACCACTTATTGAAATAGATAAAAATGGTATTTTTTGGCCGGTTGTCTATTAATGAGCTCAATATCAATGAAAACGGTCTAAAGGTAGATCTTTGCAGAAAGGTTTTGTAGTGGTCAATAATTTGTTGGCTTAGAATGAGAAGGTAGTAAGGACAAAATCAAAATTTTTAGAAAAAACTGTCCGAAAATTGCTCTTTACTTATGGTAAAACAAGCTGTTTTTACTTCAGTTTGGTCAACATGACAATTTCCAATTTTCTTGAAAATGGGCTCATAAGAAGTGCCTTGTGATGTTGAGCTTAAATATGCATTAGCCTTATAAGGTCGTAAGTAGTACTTGTCACCTTCTCCTTCAAAGCCAGTAAATTGTTAGCAGGTGGTCTTGAGGTTGGACTGTACTGTTTGTTATGATGTTTATATAAATGTTGTTTTGTTGGATTTTAACCTATTACTGTGGTAGTGAATGGTTCAAGAGCTACAGCCTACAGCCCAATAAAGGCTGTTCCACAAATATGTATCTCCAAAATGTATTTATTAGACCCCTACTGGTTTTCAACCGATAAGGAGGTTATGCACGTCTTTTTTTTTTATTTGGACAAAAATTGTGATTGCCATGGCAACAGAAACATTGAAAACCTGGAAACCAGGTAGGGGACTTCTGTATTGCTTGCAATTCCTTATTACTTGTACCTTTTGTTATGAAACTATTATATACAGAATGTGCTTAACATACATTTATTATGCTGTTACATTTTTTATGTTAATCATTTTATACTACTTTTTTACATTTTGCTCATCTACTATGCTTGTTTTTATGTTTTGGTACATATCATAGTTATTTATTGTTGTTAAGATCATTTCAATATTATGACATTAACGTGCTACAACATTGTACATGTGTATCTATTGCTTTGTGAACAAATACATGTACATTGTTACCATTTTGTCACGTGCAACTATTGAGAAAATTTTACAACTATATTTTCTTTTTTATAGGCTTTGTTTATTGAAACACCTCTTCCGCCAAGCTAGCATGGCTGATATAGGTCTTGACGTTTATAAAAGATCCTGGTGTGTTTTTTCGGTAAATTATCCTCCCCCCATCTTTGATAAGGGGGTATATTGCTTTGCCCATGTCTGTTTGTCTGTCTTTCTGGTGGTAGACCAAATGGTTGTTGTTCATTAACTCTATGCCCTAGGGTCATCAAACTTTACATGGAGGTTGGTCAGCAATAATAGATCCCCCAATTGATTTTGAAGTCAAAGGTGAAGGTCATGTGACCGTTACCATTTTTTTAGACCAAATGGTTTCCGTTCAATAACTGGTTGGCCAGCAACAGTATATGACCCCAATTGATTTTCAGGTCATTAGGTCAATGGTCAAGGTCACTGTGACCTTTACCATTGGGTGGCTATGGGGGCATGCATGTTTTACAAACATTGTTTTTTCTATGACATTGCCTATAATGGTTACCGTATATGTTCCGCATGTGGAGTAAGCGTTAGCGGTGGAAGAGAAAGTTAGATCTGGTTGATACTCATTCCAGGAGTCAACAGAATTAAGTCCTTTGAATGATGTAGCTATTTGTTTTGGACAAGGCTTCCACCGGGACACGAGTGTTTACTGACACAGTCTTGTTTATCTATGTGTTCTACCTTAATGTTCGTTTTAACTTCTTGCCAATTTGATTTATTTAGTAGAACTACCTTGTTTAGTATACCTACCTTGTTTAGTAGAACAACCTTGTTTATGGAGCTCTCTTCCCCTCTTATTTTAGTAATTTATTTGTTTGGCAGTATTTGCTCACATAATTTTATCAATAAGTAGTCTCCCCTGTTTCCATAGAAACAAGTCTTTGATGTTAAGTCAGTGAAATTTAGTTTTGCAATGGATGATTCTGGTGCATAATGGGCATTCTGTGGTATCTTATTTGGTATAAACATGACATGTTTTATAACAAAATCAAGTAGATTTAAGATCTTACTAATTTGTGTTATAGTTATATTATAGTTTGTTGCTGTTAAATTCATAATCTTAATTAATATTATTAATTCTTGCACAAGTGCCCGAATTCAGAGATTTAAACTTAATGAGAACAAGTTTTGTAAGGGTTATTTTACATAGGTAACAATGACAAAAACTAAAAAATAATATAGGTGCTGGAGCATAGCTTATATCACAATTTCTTTACCTACTGCATAGCTTTTCAAAAGATGCATGATAACACATTTTCATAGATTAAAATTAAGCATGAAAAAAAACTCACACATATTTTACACATTCCACCAAGAACAGAAGGCAAATTACCTTTTACATGACTATTTTTGGTGAAAAATTATCAGTTCCTTCTGAATTATTTGGTGGGGGTGGGGGCTAACAATATTTTCCCCTGTCATGACATCATATTGGCAATACAAGTTTTTTTGTTTATAAAAATAATTGTTGTGTTATCATGACTGCAATATTAGTTTTTTCTTAGTTTTTAGTTGTCCAGGAAATTATTTGTTAGTTGAAGATCAAAGCTTTATTAATACTTTCCATGTCTCAATAATTGCAAGCTCTATGCTAGTAGCATGAGGTTGCAACCTATGTGTAAGTGTTATATGATTGCTACATGGCTAGCTTAGAATGAGAAGATCATAAATACTACCTTACACCTTGTTAGTCTGAAACATATTAAAAATCAGCATCACAAAGCACTTTTTATTGTTGAACAAACTGATGTTTAAACGTCTTGTTTTACCATTTTCCGACAGTTTTTTCTCAAAATATCAATTTTTGTACTTTATGGCCTTCTCATTGTAAGCCAGCAAATTGTAGCATGTACCTCAGTGTTAATGGTGAATGGTTGCAATGATACTTACACTGTGTTACCTGTCAATACTCTTAGTATATAATGTAATTGTTTTGTCCCTTGTTTTATTTTTCTGTATAGTTACGTTTTACCCTTGTTGTGGCGATGTATATAATCCCTAGTAGTTATTGTCTCGTAAATACGGAGAGTTATTGTTTTTATTAAGACATATTTATTCGAATTATAATGTTAAATTGCTTGTTTTAGAAAATATTTACTGTTAATGTATGGAGGTAGTATTGGCATGGTTTGTAATACTTATTTTATTAGTATTGGCTAAGCGATATTTTTAATGTGTTGTTCACAGAAGGTCCTCTTGAGAGCTTGTACTTTACATATATGTATCATATTAATGTCCAACGTCAGATTTTAAGATTAATCCTAATGCTGTTGTGCATTGAATAACTTTTCAATGTGAGACAACTATCAATACGGGTATTTAAATGGTTGATTGAGTTGACTGAGCTGTATAACATCCATATCATTAGTTATTGACGTCTCTATGAAATGTTATTGATGTAGAAGGAATATATTTTCTTCCTGGGGACTTTTATTTACACATCATTCATGCAGCCTTTCACCAGAGTTGCTACTACTGTATGTTGCACTGCATTAATGGTATTCTCTTTAGCAAATATATTCGTAGGG
Source organism: Spisula subtruncata (assembly GCA_963678985.1). Taxonomy (NCBI): domain Eukaryota; kingdom Metazoa; phylum Mollusca; class Bivalvia; order Venerida; family Mactridae; genus Spisula; species Spisula subtruncata. Next base: position 19,145,842 of record OY787675.1, read on the forward strand.
ATTAACTTTTTGAATAAGAAAAACTTCTCAGTGTGATTTGTCGATCCTTAGTCAGCTTGTTTTCCATACTTTAGTCTTTAGCAATGCTTTAATGGGCTGTGTGGAATAATTTACCTAAAATAAGAAGGTTTAGAAAAACTGATTTTCACAAAATCTTCACAAGATTATCAACTTTTTACATTTTTAGAAGCTTTATGGAAAGTGCTACAATAATCACACAAAAAACAGGGGTTATACTTAGTTTCTTAAGAAATTTGTTCGTCTCATGTTTTTACTTAAGTCAAAATAATTATGTTTTCCCTTTAGATGCTTTTTGAATACCAGCCCAGGACAACTGGTTAGGTCCTTCCCTATTCTGACTGTGACAGTAAGCTATTGATGAACAGCATTAGAGTGATTATGATGGTTGTGTGCAGTATGTACCTAACAGCTAACTATGTTTGCATGTTTAGTATTAATTAGTCGTTGATGCCTTACTAATAAAATATGTTATACTTGTTCAACAGCTTGAATCTATTTTTCTGAGATCTAATTGTTAGCATATTATTAATATTTTGTATATTTCCTGATTAAGTCATGCACATCATTATGCAATATTAATACTGTTAACGCTTTTTGTATATTTATAATTATATTGAAATAAAAAACAAATAGTAAAATAGTCTGCACTTATTATATGTTCCCTTTACATAAGTTTATTTATCTGTTTATTTGCAATGGACTGAACCAGACTGTAGATAAGTATAGGTGGTCATTCATTTCCCTAATTGGTTGTTATCTTTGGCTTTGAGAGAGCTTTCCAAACAATGTTTATTTACTTCAGCACAAATTCATTGTTACGGCCATGTCAATCAAGTGAGAATTGTGCATAAAATGTTGAATTTCATTGCAATATGTTCAATGAATATCGAGGATACAACATAGTAGGTATGCATTAAAGTGACGCCTTCAACATTACGCTGCAAAGGCTATACAACAAGTGGACCAGTCGATGAACTATTTGCTGCTTTGCACCCGGAATTCAGTACAATACACAAACAATACTGGAACTTATATCTTGATGTAAAAGAAACAGCATTATGAATAAGGTATATAATTGGTATATGAAATAATTCCAGACATCATTATATAACATCAGAAATATCCAAATAATTATAACAATTGACAAGCAAATACTAGAAATCATAATACATTTATAATTCTCATATACATAATATTCTTTGGACCAAAAATATTAATATTGCAGTTCTGGTAATGTGTTTAAAAACTGAAGAGTTGATAGACAAGAAAAGGGTATTTTATTAGAATCATTTAGTACTGGGAACTCGACGATCCTGGCGTGACTTCTATTAAAATGCTACGTACTAAAAATAACTTGGGATATGGACTTATATCATAAATTGATATGTAGGATTAACAGAACTGCAATTTTATTGCTTGGCCTTATATAACACTAATCAAAATACAGGTACATTGTAACTAAGTATCATGTATCATTAACTTATATTTTGAAGCAAAATAATAAGTTTTTCCTCTTCATATAGATATGAGCCAATCTCCAGAAAACCTGCTATTTTGACAAAAAAATAAAAATATTAATTTTGAGATTTTTATAGTTTTTAAGAATACTTTTTGGTAAATACGTACTCTTTATCAATGAAACGGTTACCTGTTGCAGTACTGTGAATGGTCAGATTTGTTTTGACATGTATACACGACATATGTTTTGACATATGTGGAATGTGTTCATACAACGCCTTATATAAAACGGAAAAATGTAGAGCAAAGATAGCGAAAACTTTTGAAATACAAACAAGTTATAGACATAAATCATAAACACTTGACTACACGAAGCTTCTCAGTATGTACCGGATTACGACGAGAGCTCTTTTTGTCGCCATAGTTGAACACACTGACACAAAGTCCAGATTCACAAATACACCCAAACACACTCTCCAAAATGGCATATGATATTGCTTTATATGGCAGCTAAACGACATGCAATATGCATAATCAACAATGACAAAATAGGTTGTTTGTTTACGTGTACACCAATTTAAGTGCAGTAAATTTCACTTTAGGTTCAACTCAGCTTGTAGTTTCAAGCTGGACACTCCTCTTTATCCCCGGTTCCCTTGTATGATCTACGCATTCATATGACACATACACATACATGTAGAATATGAAATACCAAAAAATATCCATAGACTATACCATAGAGCCAATTTCATTACATAGCATTGCGAACATTAACTCATATACACTGCAACAAACAAACCCATAAAGTAAATCTTTGGCAAAGTTGAATTTCTGTTATATTGAAGATTCTGTTTTTAATACATTGGCCGATCACGTGACATCGTCTTACTGAATGGAGGAGGGTCAAAGTTCGTGAGTCCATTCAGTTCAAATCTCTCACCAAGTTTTGGGAAGCCGTATTTTCTCAAAATGGCATCCGCTTCAGCTCTCATTTCCGGTGGAATGGTTCTCCTTGAATCTGTGTTCATGAACGTTTGGCACAATTCTTGATTTTTATTGACGTCTACCTTAAACGCCTGTGTTGCAGAATTCACATATTGGGACCGGATGTTGAGTTTCTCAAACAGAACGCTACAACTTCTCCATGGACTTTTCATCATTTCGTCATAGAGAATCGAAATGACCGGAATGTTTTTCTCCGTACATTCCACTGCGCATGCAACACACGCAGCCCAGACGCTTGAAAACATGCCTACAGTTGTTAGCGCCGCTGGGTTCATAACAGGTGGATCTTGATCTAAGGTGTACACAAAATAATGATGGAAGAACTTTCTTAGAAACGGAAATACGGTTGCTAAGACAGCATTGTCTATAATAAACTTTGCACATTGCGCTGTGGTGTCATTGGACATTGTTCCTATGTACGAAGATACAGTACGTAGACTGTTTCTGTATAAGAAAACATGGCGGATACGTGGGATGAGATTCTGTATAGTTTTGATCTGGACACAACAGCATGGTCGGGATCGAACAACTATCATGTTAGCCCGATCGTCTGGTTTACATAGCAGGCGGATAGCGCTGGTTAGAACATTGTTATACTCCGTGTCTGACAAAGCAGCCGATCTATTAAGGAAGGCAAGCGTTGTTAAACAGTCTGGTTCCTGGATTGTCTTGGTACCCGGCACTTGTTCGAACATTCTAGACAACAATGTTGCTCCACAACGACCAGTGCTTGAAATCAGCACCACTGGCACACGTGGGTCACCCAAATCCTGTGCAATCTTGTGAAACACTCCAAGTGGCATCGTTATCAACCGTTTTGCTAGTTTGAACTGGGCCGTGTAAAAGTTAGCATTAGAAGTAAAAATGTCCACCTTTTCATCCAATTCGATGAATACTGCATGAGTCGGTGTTATACAATATAGTGAAACGTGTGGTTTCAAGACATAGTTAGGATGTTTGAAAGAATTGTGAAAAGTTATAAAGTTTGATGGATCCGCAATCACTAGAGGATGTAACTTCCGCCGCCATTTTATATCCTGCACATGCGCACCAGATCGGAAGTTCAGCCCACTTTTGGTATCTCTTCTTGTTTTCTCAACTCCGGTTACAGCCCATGTGAACTTTTGGAAGGAGATCACTATTAGTCGAGTCAGTCGGTATATTACAAAGGCAAGAATGAGAATTGCATAATCCCGAACTTTCTTCAAAACTTTGCTGATGTTTTCTAAGTTATCTGTAGTTGATTTAGCCTCCATACCTGCAACGATAGAAAAAGCGTCATTAAGGCGAGAGTAATTGCTTTCATAAATCCACATGTTTGTTTCAACCCTTTTTATCTGTTGTAATTGTATTCGGTCTGCAAACTACCATGATGTGTCATGTATCGCACCAACCGTTACGAGATCACATGCATGTACCAATCGTGAAAGCTCGACCATTTCCGTTTGTCTCCGGTAAAAAACCCCCCGAGGCGATCAGAAGGATGCATGGACATTGTTACAGTTCTTATTTGGATTATGAAAAGCTGCCTTTAGTTTGTGTGGCATTTACATCGTGGCTTGTTCCGTTTCAACACCGTTTTGCAAATTAAATCGAGCGGATGACATGACTGTGCCTATAGTCTTAATGACAAGACAAACCATGGTAATGGCATGGATCGACCGTGTAACGCGGCTTCCATAGCCCAGCAGGCACAGCAACGTTTATACAACGTTGAAAAAACGTTGCGGCGCAACGTTGAAATAAGGTTGTACAAGCGTTTCATTTGCAACCACTATGTTGCAACGAAACTTCAACGTTAATACAACCTTAATGCAAAGTGATCACAAAATCACGATAGCCTAGTGGTAGAGAGTCTGCTTCGAGTGTGTGTGGTTCTTGGTTTGATCCTATGTGTGGCCGCGTCATAGCAAAGATGAACTTTAAATGGTACCAGAAATTCGCTATAAAAGGGAAACTTGCATCTCTTCTCTCACCTTTTTGGTGATGGATAATATCAGCAATGAGGTGTCGAAAGTGATTAATATAAATTAGAAAAACTGGTTTCCCAATCGACCTTAAATACACGTAAATAAGTAAAAACGGAAAGCTCAATATGTACCACACTTCCCGGTCAAATGAACAAGTCAGCATGTTTTAGAATCTGAGATTCATCACTACCAACTTTACATAAATATTCAAATTCAAACAAGTATCAAATTCTTATTTTATTTGTTGTCTACGTAAGTTAACAAGCAATTGACATTATCAGCCCAAGTCTACCGCCTCCTTCCTGGCCCGTCTCTCATTGGCAGCCTATTTTGCCTTCTATAGTTCCTGCATGTCTTCTTCTTCTTGATCCCCCATTAACTAAGTACTAAGATGACACTGATCAACAGCTTCTGAAAATACATTGCTCAATAAAACATTATGAAATAGTGTGCCCAGGATAACAAGAAAGGTGGGAAAATTTGGTATAACCCACATCAGTTGATTTACCTGCGTGCACAATTTATCGATGTTATTTAAGTATGAAATGGAAGTGGGTGACAGCTGTTTCTAAAATCTCCGGTACTTCCCTGGCCCCTGAGAACTAAATATTGTTCCCGGGGTAGTGGTTGAGACAAAGAATCTGCCACATTTCCCGTCAGAGCAGGGTAAGCTGGAAGGTAAGAACATGACCGTTTCCCCGTCTATTGACCTCCATCCCTGGGGTAGGGGGTCGTGGTTGCAACTGACTGGTGCATAAATTCAAGGACATTTCAATTTCTCAAGGCATGGTTTGTGGCGCGGTATCAGAAATGGCGCACCTAAGTTTAATGCAATTTTTATGAGTTTAGCGCCCTAAATGACTTAGATTACCAGTATATTTTTGAACGGTAGTATATTTTCTGTCTATATTATGTAAATAAATTATATAATTTTTCGCTGGCTTAGAATGAGAAGGTCATAAGTGCCACTTACGACCTTTTAAGACTATTGTATATTTGAAATCTACATTATAAGGCGCCTTTTTAGCATATTTTCATGAAGATCAGAAGTTGTCATGTTGACCAAACTGAAGTTGAAAAAAAAAATTACCATCAGAACAGAGTGATTATCTGACAGTTTTCTTGTTTTCTCAAAATATTGATTTTGTAGTTACATTCTCATTCTACTTCAATCGAAAATAAAAATATAATAAACATTGTAACATATTATAATGAAGCTCATATAAAGTAATAAAATCAATATGTTTAGTTTTACTTACATTTCTGTCGATTCTAACACTGAGGCTGTTTCATAGAACTGCATATAAAATCACTTGTCAGTTGTAATATCCTAGTTTAAATGTTGATCCAGGAACTCTGCTGGTATTTAGTCAATTACCACCATAAAACTCCTGTCCATATAGCAACACTCCCTGTACAAGCAGAGTCTTGGTCTTGTACAAAGTAACCACAACTTTCAAAAAGACAAATTTTATAGTAACTGTTATTTATAATCTGGCCTTTCTGATCTTTAGTTGAACATAATGTATAGCACTTGGTTTTGCTGGCTTCACCATTAAAGGAGGATGTTATATGTCACTAAGATCTGCAATAATCAATTTAATCTTTTTGGCAAATTTATGGTGATGTTAAGTCCATGTATTAAGTGCACAATTTATCAATCTCCTGTTGAGCTATTTACTTTTATCTGATAAGAATCCAGTATGGTGATATAATCCTTTATAATCCTTGTTTTAAAGCTAAGAAGAAACTTTCTGACGAATGCCAACGGTTATTCAACGTTTTATCAACGTTGAAATAGGAATCATTAACTTTTTCGTTGATATAAGGTTGTACTTGCGTTGAAAATGGTTGCAACGATTGTCAACGTTTATTCAACGTTGAATCCACGTGGATTAAACGTTGTGTGCCTGCTGGGAGCATATATCGTTCTTAGACCTTACAATACTGATACATATATCGAACAGCACCACAGGTCGCTTCATATGAGCCTATTTATCTGAAAATCCGAACATGTCATGTTGATCAAACTTAATTAGATAATGCTTCTATTACCATAAGTAAAGAGTAATTTTCGGACAGTTTTTTTTCTTGTTTTCTCAAAATATTGCTTTTGTACTTATATTATGGCTTTCTCATCCTAAGCCAGCGATATATATAAGCTTTGAGTACTATTTATATCCACAATGCTTCTCTATTACTTAAGTGCATTTAAGAAATTTTATCAAGACCACTTCAGAATGTGGGTTGATATTAAGACTACTCAAAACCTCATGAGTTATGAACATGCAATATGATACGCAAGCATTGTTAAGACTTGTTAAGTTTCCACAAAACATGTACAAGTGGTTAACAAAGTCAGAATGACGAAAATAAGAACTGTTTCATTTACTGACATATCCAAGCATATCGGTACAAACATACATAACAGGACCAGTGTATATCTCTGGTATGTATATAGCATCGGATACTTTCGAACATGTTTTCATCTGTAAATATAATTAAATATTAATTTAAAGTCTACTTCCATGAATGTTCAGCCAACTGTATATTTACACCATCATTATGCTACAAGTCGACTGTTGCATGTACTTGGTACCTATGATAGCCATATCATAGTGGCTTTTGACCCTCTCATGTACCCATTATACACCTCTGTTAATACAACATTGTTCATATAAATTACACAGTTACGTAGACGGGAGCTCGAACTCGATACAGCTTGACACCAAAGCTTGCACCCCACCTCTAGACCACCGTGCACCCCTATATACAAAATGTATCATATAGCAATACATGCCTTCTTCAAATCGACAGTTTTTCATGTAACGTGCTCTTCGGACTTGTTCTGTATGAATTAGTTAATGAGGTCAAAATGGATTATCATTGTATGTATTCGGGTTTTTTTAGAGACTCTTTGCTCATTTCTATTTTACCAAAGACATAATAGTGACGTTTTGCTACAAACTTGAGTTGAAATTTATGAATATTTTTAAAAGAAAGTAAATTGGACATAAAACACAGACATTGGTCATAAATTGTTTGTTTTAGAAAACGTTTTACAATGTCTAAACTAAATGACCGTCGAAGGTGAATATCGTCAGAATGTGAATGTTTACCCTCCACGTGGTCACGTCATTACACGAGTTCATGTATGATATACAATAGTCATGATAAAGAATATTACACACACACGTGGTCAGCTTGTCATAATTTATATAGATCATAAAACTGACCATTAGAGTGTACGGACATCATCATAAGTTGACCTACAACGAATCTGAAGTACAGAGAACATAGAATGATGACGTCGGCAGTAAATTATTCCCACAATTTAATTAGCTACCAAACGTCATGACACTTAGCTCAGTCAAACTCTAAACATAGTCATTTATTTACTTTGCTTAAGTATACGACCATAAAAAGGCGTCAGCTACAGAGTTCATCCTCTCATCTTTTATAGTACATGTAAATACCTGCTTTGTTTGCTTGCAATAAAATTGTTTGAAAATTTGTTTTCTAATTTGAGAAATATCTTTAACTATACAGCCAAGCCGGTCTTTTTTGTAAACTGAAATAAGCAACCTCTTATTGGTCAGATTTGTCGTCATTATTTTGTTGTTTGGTCAGTGGTATCTTACTTTGCTGTCTTGCAAATTAACTTCGAAACTTTGAATGAAAACTTAATAAAAAGTAATTTCATGTTACTATACAATCGTAACTACTCGGACATTGCCGTAACTTAGAAATACGTTAAATTTCGTTAAATGAACGCTGAGGAGCTTCTAAAAAAGTTATGTATTTTCGAGGGATGTTGTCAGCTGAACCTCCCTTTGACATTACAACTTCCTCATGTGACTGGCCACCTACCTAATGAAACCTACGTTTCCAAATAAATTAACCAGACAAGGGTCGAACCCGGGACCACTCGATCCTGAAGCGCGCGCCCGACCCCTAGGTCACAACTCCCCACTATATTGACATGTATGACAAAATTGGTTTGAAACCACAATACATACTATTAATAATATTATAAAGTTCATATAGGTAGGACTTTACAAATACGACCTTACTAGTTTAGACCATTTGGCCTATTAGTCCGGCAGTTTGGTGAAAAAATTGTGGGTTTGATGATAAAAGCATGAAATTTTGCATGACGGTAGTTAAATGTATTTTAGTCAAAATTAGATATGGACCCACTTTCAAAAATATCCAATATGGCCGCCATTTTCAAAATGGCCGCCATTGTCAAAATTACAATATAGTATACCTTGAAAATGCTATTTGCAATGACATCACAAATTAAACAGGGCTATCCTGGTTTAAAACCAATCTAAGATATGCCATGAACATTTTGATATCCATCTGGCAAGCAATTTTTACGAAATTTTCATTTTTTTAAATGGGGGGGGGGGGACTGTCAAAATCTTACAGACTGAGATCTTACAAACAAGAAAAGTGTAAATATGTTTGTTGAGAAAAGAATACTGCTTGACTCGGTTGTTATATATGCTATTCCCAACTATATTAGATATGAACCCAATTTGTTGTATCAAAATAGCGCCATTTTCCAAGATGGCTGCCATTTTCTAGTTAGTGTATAATAAGGTCCGAAATATGTAAATCTTCTTTTTAGTATGTCTTGATATTATATAAATACGTAAGTATTAGTATTCAATATCATAGATGATGTTTTAGCATTAAAACAACCCCCATAAGGTCAGTCAAAACGGCGACAATGCTTTTAAGATGGCCGCCATTGTACTAGTATTTGTAAAAGAATGTAATATATGTCATTACATAGCCTACACTTGTATATTCTTTACATATAATGACAATGGCTTGCTATAACTTCATGCAAATTGATAATAGGATGTAGAAACAAGCTTCCAGACGCAATCATAGGAAATGGTGACCGCAATGATTACCTTTTAGAAGTGTTAGGTACTCTGGAAAACATTTTGATGTTTTGTACCCAATAGCGTGTGTACTAAATTTGGTGTACACCAATGGTTGTATAGTTGTTGTTACTATTAAATAAAATAGGAATAACTGTAGCTTGTGTTTGTGCATATACCTGATGATAGAACAGCTGTGTCTGGTGACTGTATGTACCCAATCAGACAATAACCGTAGACAAGGAATGTATGTATTTGGTAATTGTGAGTACCCTGTACAATACGACTGGGGAAAAACGTAATCACAAAATGTTTAGGCAGTGGGATTCGCTTTTATCTATTGAATCTTATTTTTGCCTATAGCTATGATCATCGATCATTATAGAAATCCCTACAAGTACAATTAAGATTGTTGTATTTCTAAGTGAATAATATTTGGAAACAAATGTTGTAAATATTGACATGCTTAAGAATAATCTTTCAAATATTATGGCCAAAAGCCATCTCAAACAGAGATCGTTATCGGAGAACAAACGCTATTCCGATCTCTACAGAAATCCTGAGACGAAGATGGAGATGTATAGGACGCGTCAGACGAATGGGCCCGCAGACTCTATCCCACGGGTAGCTATGAGATGGACACCAACATGGAAGAGAAATAGGGGAAGACCAAAGGAAACCTGGCGGAGATCAACAAATCGAGAAATGACCGCTAAAAGCTGAACATGCGGTCAAGTGGAGCGATTACCTGCGAATAGAAATCATTGGCGTTCTTTAATGATGGCATAGGAGCAAACCATCCTGAAAAGGCTTAAGCAGGTAGGAATATTGGTATTGGAATATCTTTGCATGACAGTTGTGAGTACCTAATAAAGACAAACCATGCCTGAACCAAAATGCTGTAAGTACACGTTGACAATCACCTGGTGACTTCGGCGATCCACACAGACCAGTTTGGGTTTACCTTATGGTTAGAAATACTTAGTAGGATCAAGAACGAATGTGTGTAGTAATTATGTACGTAATATGAACCAGGAATGACTATGGCAATTCATTAGTATCAGCTTCTTTTGGTAGTTTGTAACACGTGAGAATAGAAATGTCTGTGTCTGTCTATGCCTGGTGAACAAGAATGACAAAAGAGGACAAGACATGCCACTATCTGGTGATTGTGAGTAATCAATAGGACCAGGGATTGACTGACCTTTTACTGTCATTGGTGAGGGTTTGCAAATGTCATCAGAAATTGAGTTACCCACGTTTGAGTTACTATGGTATGTACCAAACTCCAACCAGATTGAAACTTTATAGCTATCCAACACAACATCGAATGGCTTTACATTTGGCATTATAGGGTCTAGGTGTATAGGGTTTTGCTGACAAGATGATCTGCGTTTCTAAGTGATATGAAGGCAACCCCGCAGCCACCGCATCTAATTATGATTATACACTTACCTGGTAGTTGTGAGTGCATGTACCAAATAGGACAAATAGTGGCAGTACAATGGTTACAAGATAGACCATAGTACCTGATGGTTGTTAGTAAATGTACCACTTGGTCAGTAATTACTGCATGCGTATTTGATGGTGGTCAGTATCCCAAACGTATGGGAATACCTGTATATGATGGTTAAGATAACACACAAGGACAAGCAATCAATGTACTTATTAATAATAAGAGCAGAAATGCTTAAAAGTTAAACAAGTTACCAATTTTCTAGGGCTTTTTTCAGCTGTTAATCCACTCAAGCACCCTTTGACATATGAACATCCCTTGGTCATTGGGCTACCTATGTAAACTTACGTTCGTGTCTCCATAGGGAGACTATTTTTCACCTGTAAGTTTGGCAGCCAACATCGATCTGCAGCACCTAGTCCTCACATGTACCAATTTACACCTTGGTGGAGTGGAGCATGTGGGTTATTCTTGTCAGAGAAATTAAAGACGGGGTTAAACCCAGGACCTATCCACCGCGAAGCGCGCGCCGAACTCTAGACCAACGCTCACCACTGTACTTGTGCTTGGCGATGTTGTGTGCCATATATAGCTTTATACTATGATCGTGTATCCGAAACATATAAATGTCTGTCAAATGTCCATACTATATAGGTACCTAACACTGCAAAAATGTTCTCGTAACGGTTAGCTTATCATATCTGGTTAATTAATGTCTTAGATCTTGTTAATACATTCTATGATCAATTAATTAAGTTTTGTAAAGTTATAGCAATCCATACACGGCCATAATTTAGCAATATTATCTATATAGGTACACCAAATTCTAAATCGATTGATTCAAGACATATCCGAATTTATTGTTTACAAACATTTCAAACATTGTATATTTATAATGTGTATAATAACCTTATTATAAAATGCATTCTATGATATAGAGTATGTGTATTTGATTTTTGTGGCTTAAAGACAAAAATAAAGGATGTAATCTTAGGTGAAAATACACAAATGCACACAATGCCTGTGTTTCTAATTATCGGACAAGGGCGGCCATCTTAAAAGCATTGCCATCATTTTGATTGAACTTAATGGATGCATATTACTCAAAATCATCATCTATGATATTGAATGTTTATGCAAATTACTAAGACAAAGTAAAAGGTAGATTTACATATTTTGAACTTAAGTAAATACAAACGTACATGCATGTCACACACTGGAAAATGGCGGCCATCTTGAAAAATGGCGCTATTATGATACTTGACAAATTGGATTGATATATAATATTGTCGAGAATAGCAAAATAAACAACTATGTCAACCTGTATTATTTTCTCAGTTACTCTATTCTTGTTTGTAAGATCTCAGTCCGTTAGATTTTGACAGTCCCCCCCCCCCATTTTATAAAAAATGACAATTTCGTAAAAATTGCTTGCCAAATGGATATCAAATGTTCATGGCATCTCTTTGATTGGTTTTAAGCACATGCTAGCCCTGTTTTTTTTGTGATGTCATTGCAAATAACATTTTCAATGTACACTATATTGTAATTTTCGCAAGGGCGGCCATTTTGAAAATGGCGGCCATATTGGATATTTTTGAAAGTGGGTCCATATCTAATTTGGACTAAAATACATTCAACTACCGTCATGCAAAGTTTCATGCTTTTATCACCAAACCCACAATTCGACTAAAAATATGCACCAAACTGCCGGACTATATATGTATACACTGTATTGTAAAACCAGTTAATATTAGTAAAGATGAAAGACTATGCTATTTGATAAAATACAATTTTCAAGGCGCACGAGACGTCATAAATTGGTAGATTATAGATTTCAAAGGACTAATAAGAAATTTACAATAATTCGCGGGACATTTAATGAATCTGACTACATTTTTGTACTTGGTTGAGACCAAATTTCGTATATATTTTACTTTTACAATATCGGCGGTTCTTTGATGGGGTTTAAGTTGCATATATTGTAGGCATACAATTGGTAATATTGGTTTTCCGAAACCAACGTGCAGAATTATTTTGCTGTTTGGCATGCAACAGACTGAGAACTATTGCACATGTCGATGTTATGGCAGCATCCAATATCCAACCTGTTCAGCATGGGTATCTAAATTGAGGAACGTTGGCTACCATGAATATGATTGTATATACTTTAGGAGACCATATTAGTGGGAACAAGCACTGAGAGCGCGGAAAGACAGACAGACGGATGGACAATGCATCTAACAAAAGTAAAACACATGAAAACCGAGCACATGTGATAGTATTAAAAGAAATTTGAATTACCATAATCTACTTACTCGTATACATGCATGTATTTTATGAATAAAATTTGTCCACTGATCGGTACACTGTATTCCTGTATTATTATATAATTATACAAAGACTCGCTCAGAGGACCGGAAGTTACATGGAGGCAATTTTACACACTGGTGGTCGTACAGAGGTTTCGCTCATTCTGATTACCTCGGGTATTTTTGCATGTGTTGTTGCAATATTTACCGTAGATAAACGGAAATGACCGAAATTTCACGATTGATGTTCCACTGTACAGATGACTCACAGCGCGGATAGCGGAAACCCTAATATCAAGATGTTGATAAAATATAGTTCGTTTTATATTACATGGGAAAGTCGTAATCGAGGTTGAATTGCTCACATTTATCATAGCATGCTTTATGTCAGATCTCCAGACATGCGTGATTTTTGTGTCATGTAAATTAAATACCAACCTTGCGTTTTTGCCCTCAACTTGGCGCCCATTGACGACCCGCGGAAAGAGTCCATTAGCAAATCCTTGTATAAATAATATACAAATGTCAGTGTCTTAAGTTAATTTGTCATATTTTTCCCCGCCAAATAATTTCTTATCAACAAGCTTTTGACAAACAAACAAGTATAGTACATTTTTGTAGTCAGTTTTTTTATAAAGTTAAGTTCTTGTTTTAAATGTCATTAAACTAAAAATACATTGTACAACAACGAGGACTGGTTGGGACAATCCAAATGATCGAAATAAGCCGGGAGCTCGACATAGCAGAGTGATTAGTATAATGTAACATTTAAAGCAAATCCACCAGGATTTTGCTCGAAATAAGCCAGGTGCTCGTAATATCGAATCTCGTCTTATTGAAGTTTTACTGTAATAGCCTTAAACAGACACTCGCTTATTAATCATATTTTGCATATTTGCACAAAATATTACTTGCTTTAAAAACGTAAACATTTTGAGAAGAATTACGCCTTAAGATTTTTATGATTAACGACTGTACTGGTTGCTGATATAATGAAATAAAAACTCAATACATAAAATGAATTGATAATTTCCCGCGCTTTTTCGTCTTTACACTTTGACTGAATCAAATTATCCCGGGAATGTATTAAACTCGATTTAAAATACATGTACGTAATCACTAATCACATACCGACCTGAACCACCATATTGAAATTCAATTAATTTAATAATTCGTTTATTAATATTCAAAGCGACTACGTTAATTGACACTCCTTTACGCCTTAAGTTGTTTCGGAAGTGAAAAATGAATCGTAAATACCTCGTTAAATTCTACTTAATCACAATTTAAAAAAAACATGATATATCGCTGGCTTAGAATGAGGAGGTCGTAATTGCCACTTACGACCTTATAAGAATAATGTATATTTGAAATATACATCATATAATGCATAGCATTTCTTATGAGCCTATTTTCATGAAAATCGGAACTTGTCATGTTGATCAAACTGAAGTTGAAATAGCTTATTTTACCATAAGTAATGAGTGATTGTCAGACAGTTTTTCTTGTTTTCTCAAAATGTTAATTTTATAGTTACGACCTTCTCATTCTAACCCAGCGATATATCTTAAGTTCAAACTGTTACTATTATTTATTCCAAAATATTTTTGACGTAAATAAAATATTTCAACTTTGCACACACGAACACAACAGAACATTCATTCCCAGATACGCTCAACGTTTATGGTCACTTATCAATTATAATTTTCAAAAGTAAAATACACGTAGTTCCATTCAACTGACGTACACACTTAAAACTAAACAAAGCTCACGAAATGTAACCGCATATATAAAACACTCAGTCCGTTCTTTCAGAAACACTTTTATTACTCCTCAGCAAGTTAACTTAAACCATACAAGTCTGATTTCAATCTGTATAAAAATCTTACTTTTTGTGCCAGTTTCCGTATGTTTTTCTGAGATTCAATTACTTTTACGTATAACCCTCTCCCTCTCTGAGTTAAAATCACATCCATTCAGTTGAATTTTCTAAATGTTTTACTCACAGGAACCGAGTCGTACAGCTTGCAACAGTTTACGCTAAGCAAAAAATGCGCCTGACTCATAAATCTGCGCAAAACTATCATAAAATAAACACATCGTGTAAATAATCTTTTGGATATAGTAATTCAACGTGCACCCATAACTGCAATTGCAAGAAATCGACTCGTTTATATACAGTGATTACCCCTATCCATGTTCACGATCGTCGGGGCCGACTCCAGATCCCGTAGGGATGTTTGTAGCCAACATACAATGCTTTAAATCTGTCACCAAGGTCCTTTAAACTCACAAAACTTTCCTACCGACCCCAGTATTTCGAGATGTTTTGCAAAATGAGGAAAAAACACCGAGTGTTAAGCAAGAATGAAAGGCAGGCATTTATGAGTATTTTATTTGTTTTATTACCATAAACTTTTCTTTATGTACACAACAATCGCAGTACCCAAAGCGTGAAACAGACGACATTGTCATCATTTGTTTACTGTGATATATTCGTATTGTTGGCCACCAAGTCATGGAGTAAACAAGCTTTTGTAGTTAAACAAACCCACGAAGCTTACAGTCTGTTCAAAGTTAAATGATAACGGTCATAAAGATTGGTTCGTCCGTCAGAGCAAATAACTGTAATACTGCACTGAAAAAGCGGGCGATAAATGTCATACTTCTCTTGATGTGTCGCATCAATCACGACCTCCATTACACTATGATATAAGTCAGATACAGAACTAGCCCAAATTCGTTCCATGTCTGTAATTGTAACGGAATAAACTGTTTTATCTCGCTTTCATGTTTAATCTCATGTACTTATAATTTAGTTAGCGAGAGGTAGGTCTTTACTGTGACGTTGCGGTTTATTGTGTTCCAGTTAGTCAGTGAGATGTAAGTATTGGGTTCAAATTACGGAAATAACTTGATGACGCAATTGTGAAAGCTTGGCCATTTCCGTTTGTCTCCGGTGAATATATTGTAATGCGACGTAGTAGCTTGAGGGGACGAAAATAACCAGGGACTTGTTGTCTAGATAGAATGTGGTATAACTACGGTAGTTACAGTGGATATGTAATACGGTTTCCAACAGCGATACAAGTGCTTCTGTTTCCCACTGCAAGTTCTCCACGATTATAAAATGTAAATTATTATGTCAAGTACATATCATGTTCAGACGGTGGAAGAAAACTGTTAGAATGTCACCAGCATTATGCACTTGTTGTAAGTAGGCAAGGATTAATTGTTGTGTATAATAAGTTAGTTCATTAACTCTCATAGGTATTACTACATAATACATAAATTCTGTTCTGTTCGTAATGACCATTCTAATCACCCGACCTTTTTTCTGAAATTATTTAAATTTATATAGCATGCTTCCATTAAATAAAGAAGATACATCCGTTTTTGTAACTAATAATATGCTCTAACTTGAGTGCAGAGTATGCGTTTGAGCATGGCGTATAGTCCAGTTAGGATATATTGATAGTGACGTCAATAATGTGTACCCGAAAGATTAAGATCATTGCTTAAATAGGTAGAGTTTAGTTTGGTATTGAACGGTTGGTATAAGTATTTTTACTTGTTTTTTACACCGTGCGTCATTGTATTTTTATCCTAACTGGACTGTATGTTCTCCAATTGTTTATAATCACAGGGCCAGGTTCTGTTTAGGGTCCAGTGATGCAAGATTTGCACTGATTAGCAAATAATTGCCACATAATTGTATAAAAACAGCATTCCGGTATTCACAGTTTATTACCGTTCGTATATCTTGATAAAATAATATCACCACAGACAAATTAAAGAAAAACCACAATAACAAATAAAGCATCAAACAAAAATACTTTAACTTGATGAAATTAATAAAGGTTTTTGACCGACGTAGCATTAACATGACATTGTGTTATTTTGATTTCATTTCCCCCATTACAATATTTCACTAGCGGGATGCGGGGTTATGACATGCCGAATTAGTGTTCTATCATATTTCCTTTACTTCATTTTTCGTAAAAACTAGTATTTTACAGAGTTGTCGGTTTGTGTTTTTGTCATAGCAGTTTTTTGTGTAATTTTATAGCATTTTGTAACGGCATATTTCAATTTTATGACAGTTGTGGTTATTTTTGGTTAAGCAAAACATTTAAAGGTTTTCCGGTGCGATACACTAGTATGGTGGGTTGGAAGGGACATGTTGATAAAAATGAAAATCCAATTTGGTTCAATTCAATATTTACAATATAAATAATGTGGACATACCGCATACCAAATTGGTATTTGACGTAAGAGTTGGCTGACAACTCAAGAGGAAATTTGTCAAATAAAAGTTAAAACAGAACGCTGAGTTGTTAGAATTTTATTCAATGACATATTTTAGCGAGACATCGTCGACGGTGAAGTCGAGAATAGGTACTTACCATCCATGTTACTTGATATTTCGCGACAAAGAAGTGACAATTTTACCCGACACTGAATCAAATGCCTGGAAAGCATACTGAAAACATTTGACTGTATTGTTGAACGGACACATCAAAACTATAACAAAATCATGAATGCCTTGGTCCCATTGAGCTGGGTTTTTTCTGCCTCGGAGGTGTACTCCCGATAGAAAGAAATGACTTTCGTGAGAAATAGGGGAGAGGCATTTCCAATATTTTATAATGACTTCCCATGCTTCCCCTAGACATCAACGACCCTTTACCCGATAACTTAATTTGGGAGTTCATCGCCGGGGCGAGAATGATCAGTGGGACCAATGCATAAGTAGCATTACCGGGCAAATTTGAAGCTTCTCCCGCACTTATATTACGAACATCTTCCTTGTTATAATATCTTACTGACAGTAATTAGGCTCTTAAATCATATTGAAGACAATAAAGAAAATGTCGCATTGACAATTCAGTCATCTTTGGATATGTTGCTTAGTATTTATCGTCGTCAATAAATTTCGAGCTTGGCACTTAGCGTGTGATTTCATGATCGATAGCTAACTATCAATGTTAAAAACGTTTCATTTTACAGGAACTTAGGTTAGTTCTATGACCGACGAAAATAAGAACGTAACAGATGGTAAATTCAATTCAAAATGCATCATCATCAATTAATTAATATTCGTGAATAAATATATAAATTATTTGGTTCATGCTAAACTTGAAGTTATAGTATGAACTACTGTTATGTCCCCAAATTGTATACAATTATTACAATATAAATAGTATATAACCAAACGAACGAACGAACGAACGAACGAACGAACGAACGAACGAACGAACGAACGAACGCACGCACGGACGAACGAACGCACGGACACACGCACGGACACACGCACGCACGCACGCACGCACGAACGAGCGAACGAACGAACGAACGAACGAAAACTGGGTAAATGAAATAGCACTTCATCCTTCTATAAGAAAGGAACATTTTTTAGGCCTACGAAATCAGCAATAAATTCAAGTCAAGTCAGGTGACTTTCGTTTAATGCGATAAACTTGTATTGAGATAACATACTCATAACATCATAAGTCTTCAGCAAACAAAGGGATAACAATGATTTTTATCATGTTCGCAGTATATCCCAAGTCAGGGGTGTATTCGAACAAGTGTCGCCAAACTTTGATAAACGAGTACTAGTTGAGTGAGCCATGTACATTCTTATATTGACATAAACATTATAACTGTAGTTCTTGTTTCATGTATAAGAGTTTTATGTGGGTCTCAAGTATGTATGCCAATAAAACATAACGAAATTAGAACAGCAAAGTCGATTAGAACATGTATACATTCATACATCTCACCAAGTACGTTTTTATTTACATTTGTATCTGTACGGAGTGGACTAGAGGTTTCTTGTGAATTAATAAAATGAAGTTCGGCCAATACATTAACTGACGTCGGAAAGGTAGACGGTAGGTTTAACAGGTTTTACGGACTGACCACCAGTAAAACTCGGATACAGTCCAACCAGCCTTGATGTGACAGCATCATTTGTATGTAAGGCCATTCTAAAGAAACACTCGTTTGGTAGGCGTAATTCCTACCCAGAACTCTTACCCAGAACTCCTACCCAGCAAACTTAAGCTGTGTAGGTAGGCTCTAGTTTTATTGAGTACATTGTATTGTCAATTATACAAATACACGTAGATTTGGTTTTAAATTATCAAGAAGTTCCCCAGAATCTTTTATCACTGAAACTCAACAAACATTGCCAGGTACAAAGTAGCCAAACAAGTATGTATACATTGCCTGTTCTTTATATTACCAGTCAATTCATTATTTTGACAGGTAGAACGCTTGAAGTACAAACATAAAGTTAAATGTACAAGCCATGGTGTAAAGTTTGCAACATTTAATCTCTCAACTTGCTTTCACCAAATGCACGTCGTATTTATAAATTCCGAAAATGCAATACACTATTCTGCATTCGTTCGTTTGTTTCCATAATAATTTTAGTGTTACATCATTTTCAAACGTCTTCATGCTTAGTATAATTACGGAGTCATTTTCTTTGGATAGTTCTCTAGCTAGAACTAGATCTAGAGAGACCAGACAATAAAGTATTCTAATAGGACCAATGTCATGATAGTGAATCATATTTGTCATTAAGACTACCATTCTAAACACTTGTAATGTTTGTATGAATTCGTAATAATTGACCAGATGTTTTATGTAACTAGGTCTACATTCTAGCTCTGTCGGCCATGCTCATTTGCAAGGTCTGTTTACTAATAATTCTCGACTTTTTTAAACACAAGGGCCGTACAAAAGTCTCAAAAGTATAACATGATATATTAACCTACCCTAAAACAGAAATGACCACCAAAAGCACTGTAACGAACTGTGTTAGTCGGACAGACAAACCAGAATCGTGTTCAGTATTTATAAATGTTTAAGCGAGTGAAAATGAAAGCTTCCTAATAAATCACTTAATTGAATGCACTTAACGTAAATGTCATATGAATGAAAAAGGCATATGAATAAAAAACATTGTGACCACAGAAATGCAGTTCATTTATCATGTAAATGCAAGGTAGTGATTCAATGCATTTCAGGCCCCATCAAAAAGTAACAAAATTTCATCATTTTGTGATCAACTATTTCATAATACACGATCAGTTGATAATATTAGCATAATGTGAATAGTAAAAGTTGTAACGGTCTCTGCTTACATGCTATTATAACATGTTTACCCCCTCCAAATCTGGAGAGCTTCCAATATTTTTAATGAATAATTACATGAATATATGTACATGCATATACTAATACATTGTATACAAATCTGCAGTGAAATTTGATGAACGTTTTCTATTTCCAGGTGTGAACAGTACAGTAGATTAAACTGTTCCTGGTGTTAAATACCGTATAACCTGTATTTTATACAGTCAGTCAGTGATTAATTAAATAAATATGGTTGTTTAATTAAAACAAATGGCTGCTTAAATAATAGCGAATTTAGAGCGTGGCCGGAGACCTCGTGAAAATATTTGCTTGAAGAAAAGTCGCCACTATCCAATGGGTATCGTTGTCATATAGAATTGTTTAAAACGCGTACAAATGCGGCCTTATCTTTTTTAACCAAACTTTGTTCGTATACGTGAGATAAAATTTGCATAAAGGCAGTGCCTTATTTCATATTACCAGTGTATTTATTATAAGATTAATTGATTGCATATTTGATATTGAAGACATCCGTAATAATGATGACAGTTTGTAGTTGTTTAATTCGGGCTATCACTAAAACAGGAATGACTGTATCTGACTGATTTGTATTGTATTGTATATTTTTATTGTATCAGCGGTTACTTATGGCAATTACTGTGAGCCCTCTTGATATGTAGCGGATCGACCACGCCTTGTTGTGTACATGGCGGAAATGTACGTTGATGACTTTGATTTCGCTTTTCGATGTTCACCATATTTTCTATGTATGATATTACACATAAACACTGTATCGTCATCATCGTAATATAATTATGATGAACGTTATGTCACTAACACAATATGTATTAGTATTACTATGTATCACAATTCAACTTATATACATACTGTATTTTAGGCTAATTTGAAATCCTGTTCAGCATAAGATTTCTCTTATATCTGATATTTGTCGACAGCATCGTTCGGGAATTATTATGACACCATCATGCACCAGTGGTTAGTCAAGTTCTCAGACTAGCATGTTTCGGACGAAATATACCCTAGTTAAACGAACATGTTATGACAAAGGCAATTCTTTGATTTTCATTTTCAAGAAAATCATGGCGATCAAAATGTACTGGAAACCTTCAATAATAATATAACCATTGCGATCCTTGAAACGTGTTTCACTATGGCGTTAAATAAATAACTATAAACTGTGAAAATGAATGCGGCCATTGTGGTGTTTATTTTTAGATGGTCTTCATATTGAGATGGCCTTGTTATTGAGATGGCATTAACGCGTATAGTTTTACAGTACATTCATTCTGTATAAGTTTTAAGCACTGTAAAATAAGCATAGTTTTAAACTATAAGGCGAGTTTACTCACGGATAAGCAAAGCTTATTTTCAATGGTACAAAAGAGATATTTCAGTGTGTTTAAAAAATCTAGCATTGCAGTGTTTCAATGACCCCATTGCAACCCTAGCATAAGATATGACGGTGTGTGTATGAATGGTAGGATTAAGTACAGGAAATGCGGGGGAGAATTTGTCATTACCAAGCATGCCTTAAGTCTGGTGCACACATTAATCATAACATGAACATTTTCATTTCAATTTCTTTAGAATCTAATACAGTACAACCTATCCATAGCGACCATACCCAAAACATCCAAACATTTCCCAAAGCCAATATACATTATGATTTTAAAAGCAGCACCCTTTACTACAGTTAGCAACTGCCAATGTATGATATCCAGAACTTTGTATAATGTAGTTTTCCCCTTAATTTATTTTGAAAAAAAATGTCTGAGACCTATCATTTATCTTATGAAAAAATGTTCCAGGTTCAGTTTGTTCAACATGAAAAGTGCCGAATTTCATGAAAATAGGCTCAATAGAAGCACCTTGTAATGCAGATTTTAAATTTGTACCAGCCTTATCCCATTCTAAGCCAGCGATATTTTAACATCGTGTATAATAATGGACCACACATGGATGTATTAACGAGAGATGACCGTAGATGAAGCAGCCATTATACATGGACATTGCACAATCGCAGCAATATAACGATATATACTATTGATGTGGTAACAACACACACACAGACACAGTGGGTGTCAGGATTATAGCTATAATACCCTTCTACTTTTACCATACCTCGGTGACAATGTCCCTGCTTTATCTACGCGAATTACTCTTGTTAAAGGTTTGATATCATTTGTGTAAACCCCTTTCATTAACCATAGGTATGAACAAACGTCTTCACATTAAACTTCAATCTCAAAATCGGGCAATTTAATTGTGCAAGCATTTAATTAGGATTAACTTCAGAACTTGTCTTTCCTGTATTATCTGTATTTCCTGTATTTCCTGTATTTAGTAATAAAACAGGTCCTGTATAATGGTTAAAGTATGTATACATGTACATGTATAGTGATAAGTAAAAAATACTGTTTTGTTACAAGGCAACCTTTATAACGCTTAAAATCCATGTTCACCGGTTTGCATATTGCTGAACCCAAATGCTGCTACCAATTTTTATAGGGATCCAAGAGCAACCTTGTTATAGAGGTTTTACTGCATATTATATGTTGTGAAAACTAACTTTAATGTCACTTTAGTAATAAAACCAACTCTGGTAAAAATAAGTGTGCATAATTCAGCAAAAGGGCCGTTTAAACTTGCCTTTTATCAACTTCAGTATTATGAACAATTTCATAGTTATAAAAGTAGGTATTTCCTATTGTTTTAATTTACATATACATGGAATGAGGAAGAAAACATATAACAACCAGTATCTTATACAATATACTCAAAAACAAATGTAAACTTTCACCAAAACCTAAGCTTCGTCGCAAGTGTATATAAATTTGAGCTATGGGTACATGTCTTAAACTATGTAGACATGTTACTCGATATTTTTAAACATTGTAAATATAACATTTTAAAAGACATCAGCGAAATTCGAATCGTTTACATGTAAAATAAATTAACTTAAAATGACTCACCTGACGGAGTTAAGATGTATGGAGAATATCCTAAACTTTCAAGTTGGTTATAATGAATCAAATACGAGCAGTATAATTTATGTTATCCCGCGATGAAGTGCAAACTAAAGCCAAAGTTTACTAAATGCGACAAACTGTCCAATTTTGCCGACGCATATTTCACGAAAACTAACCAACGAAGTGTCGACTTTTACGTCGGGGCGTGATGGTGTTCTATGATATTGAATATCCAAACCTTCTTCAATATTCAGAGATAGTGAGATACAAGTGGTATGGGGTATAATTTATTAGCCATGTACCTTTATAGTTGTAGGTCAACACAACTTAATATGGACTATTTATATTATAAAGTTTTAGTTTTAAACCGAATGATAAGAGCTCGTATGACATCATTCGTTTTATTGAAAAGATTGACTGTAATGCAATAAATATTGCGAGGTTTTATTCACGCAATGAAATTTACATTTTCGGATACCCTCAGATTGTAACCAGGTACACGTGTATCGCTGGCTTACAATGATAAGGTCGTAAAGTACAAAAATCGATTTTTGGAGAAAACAAGAAAAACTGTCTCCATTTACTTTTTTCTTTTTTTCTTATGCAAACTTCAGTTTGGTCAAGATGACAAGTTCCGATTTCTTGACAATAGGCTCATAAGAAGCGCCGTATGCTGCAAATGTCAAATAAGTACCAGTCGTATACTAGTTCATTGTCAGTAGTAGTTACGACCTTCTGATTCTAAACCAGCGATATGTTTACTTTCATTTTACGGTACAACCATTGCATCGATGTTCGTACAGTATATGTCTTTAAAACGAAGTAAAAATGTATTTGTAAGTTAATGAGTCATATTTATACTTTTTATAATTATGTTTTTGGCGTTTTGTAGTTAACAGCCACCCGCTTTCAAAAGCCAAATTTAATGCGTCACATGATTGGTCCCTGAAAATAGGTTCGAACATGCCTTCCTCACAAATAGCACATTCTGGGCCCTTATTCACCAACGCTACATAACTCTAAAACTCAGACTTATACTTTGTATTGCCAATTGTTCAATTCGCTCTCATATTGAAAGAAATGTACCGATTTTGATACTAATTGGTATACAGGTTCAGTGGGTAACAACAAATGATCATATAAAATTACATATGGTTACATTGTATTGCGAAGAAATGGCAGTGATTATAATTGTTGTCAATTTTAAGTCTAAGTCTGAGTTTTAGACTTACAGCATTGGTGAATAAGACCCCTGGGCGTAAAACTACATCAACACACTAACGGTTCCAATATTCAAGATAATACTAAAAAGGACCACAAAAGAAATAAGGGTTCTTTTCATCATTTTTGTGTTTTATTTGTCATACGAACATGTCGCTTTATTAATGAATTATTCATGTTTTCACATGCATTTATTTAATGTGATATTGTTTACAATTTATGTACATGAAATAAAATTATGATTGCTATGCAAATGTACATTTTTGTTAAAACTGAATCTATCTGAGTTATTGATTTGAACATGTACGAGTTGAAGGAGTGACTTCCGTGATTGCATCTTTGATAGTATACATGTATACTTGCCACTCACGCATGTATGTTCAACATATTCGTTAACAGGGATGTATGGTCGGTACTGCATTAACTTGATCTATTTTACCAATCGCGAAAGCTCGTTCATTTCCGTTTGTTTCCGGCAAATATACTCTTCAGAGATATTATTGCGTTGTGTTTGTATACAAATGCGCCGGATGCTATTACTATGGTTTCAAAAAGACTATTATGAACGGACATGGTAGAATTACGCTGCACCAAATTGGATATCGTTCGCAAGTGAATTCCGATTCAATATTATTAATGAGATTTGTATCACGTTTAAAACTGTGCCAGTTCTGTTAATTTTTTAACTTCTCTCGTATAGTATAGAAAGGGGCGTAAATCCTAGTGTACATTGAAGTAATCATCATTGAGTTGTTTCCCTTGAGTTAAATCAATTTGATGCGGGGGATATAGTGACTGGTTTCTCTCTGTCCGAACGTCCACAATTGCATAATTTTTTTATGTATACACAATTTTTACTTTATTATTATGCAACTTGGTCACAATGATCATCTCCACAAAATCTGGGTCAAGGTTGAAAATGTATGATCAAGGATCATGAACTTCATCACTAGGTCGAATTGTAGCAAAACCTTGTGCAGTCACTAAAGGTCATACTGTTGGCCTAATATTTATGAGACTTGGTCACAATAATAATCTCCACGCCATCTAGGTCAAGTTTTATATTGGGTCATCCAGGGTCAAAAAGTAGATCTCTAAGTGAAATCAAAGAAAAGGGTTGTGTAGGCACTAAAGTCACAATTTTGGTCTAATCTTTATCAAACTTAGTCACAATATACATCTCAGATAAGTGCGTTATTGAGTCATCTGGGGTCAAAATTAGGTCATTACGTAAAAATAATTACAAACCATGTTGCGACTTTTTAGCTCAAAAAGGTTTTTCTATCATTTGACCAAGTGACCTAGTTTTGACCCATGGTGACCAAATATTGGATTTGACCTAGATTTTGGTTGATGATCCTTGTGACCAAGTGTCATAAAGATTAGGCAATAATCGCGCCCTCTTGTGACTTCTAAAGATGCTTCTATTATTTGACCAATTGACCTAGTTTTTAATTCAGGTGTAACCAATTTCACACATGACCTAGCTTTTGTTAATATGATCTTTGTGACTTAATTTCATACGTATTATGCCGAAATTGTGACTCCTATTGACTTCAACTAATTTTTCTTTAATTCGACTTTGTGTTTGACCTCAAAGAACTAATTCCAACAGATATTCCACTTGTTCTACTGACAAAATGAAATAACCAAACTTGGTGAAGCTACACTACTTTTAATTAATTTTTTCCATGGATTGCCAGGAGAAGATTTAAATCAGCTCCGATAAAAGGTTTACCAACAAAAGCGAGCACCACTAGTGTGCATTCTGATCGACTCGGCGTTTTTCAGTGAATTTACCGGTGACAAACGGATATGACTGAGCTTTCACGATTGTACTAATGTGCAGGTACATTCCTTACCTTTGTCTTCTTCCATAACAGCATACCATAGTCTCCGGGTATATCATGGTACACACATGAGCTGGAAATCAGGACCTTGATCCTCCACTTTACGGATTGGAAATTGCAAAACTGATCTCCCTGCGACTCCTGTTAATCTTCTCCAAGTAATCCGCTGCAAGTGTAAAACACAGATACTTGGGGTATGGACCCCGCCCCCTCCCCCCACCTCCTCCAGATACGCACCTGGGTTATTTTTATCATCAACATTGTAAACCCAGACCCATACACTAATCACACAAACATTATTAAACATATTTGGGACTAATAGAAAATTCACGTAAATGCCTCTCTAGCTAAATAACACAAAGATAAAAATGTTTCAATGAAATTTCTCCCACACCAACCTCGAATATCTGGTCGTTTCGAATTCGTTGTGCAAATTTACCATATATATCTGGTGTCATTCGATCAAGTAAACATTACTCTTCACGATGGTGATAATGACAGAAGCCGATCTTCCCTCCTGCCTCCACAATTTGCGAAAAAGTTGACAAATTTCAAATCAAAACGCGACTCGCACATAATCTTTCGACGATTTTTGAGATGGTACCCGGCCCGATAAGGTAAGTACCGCGTCGCGCAGTAAACGTTGGAACCAGGAGAACAAATCACTGGAACCAGTCTAAAAATAATTATCGATAAAAATGCTTACCAAGATACACAAAACTGTGCGTTCCACATCTTGCAATCAAATATAGTGCTGTTTACGTCTTTCAATCAAATAATAATCCGTTGTTTGTAGTTTAATATTTTTTATTTTGAATTTTGAATTGACCGCCTTAAACTTCGAATGTAGACTGGTTCCAGTGATTTGTTCTCCTGGTTCCAACGTTTACTGCGCGACGCGGTACTTACCTTATCGGGCCGGGTACCATCGCTAAAATCGTCGAAAGATTATGTGCGAGTCGCGTTTTGAGTCGAAATTTGTCAACTTTTTCGCAAATTGTGGAGGCAGGAGGGAAGATCGGCTTCTGTCATTATCACCATCGTGAAGAGTAATGTTTACTTGATCGAATGACACCAGATATATATGGGAAAGTTGCACAACGAATTCAAAACGACCAGATATTCGAGGTTGGTGTGGGAGAAATTTCATTGAAACATTTTTATCTTTGTGTTATTTAGCTAGAGAGTCATTTATGTGAATTTTCTATTAGTCCCAAATATGTTTAATAATGTTTGTGTGATTAATGTATGGGTCTGGGTTTACAATGTTGATGATAAAAATAACCCAGGTGCGTATCTGGAGGAGGTGGGGGGAGGGGGCGGGGTCCATACCCCAAGTATCTGTGGTGTAAAACGGGATGTGACTATGTGAAGTGTTCGTGCAGAAAACACGGACTTGAATGTACTGTCGTGTGTTCTGAATGTAGAAGTAGCTTCAATATCACAGAAACAAAATAAAGTAACGAAACCGTTTCGCATTAAGCCGACATCCGCATCATTTTGGTAAATTTTTCTACGCTGACAATTACCAATTGGCAAAAATGTAAGACTTTCATTTTCTGGAGAATTACAAGCAAAAAAAAAAAAAATATCGGTGTTGATGGGGTTTGAACTCACGGTAGGTTGTATAGTTTCCAAACTAACACTTACAAACATCCACACGGCCATACATGTAGAAGCCGCTAAAGTTGTGATGATTTAAATGTATTAATGATGTTAGACTTAAGTCCTGACACCCCTGTATTAATTGATCGGGTTGAATATTTGTTTACGCGATTGTGACAGAGACCTTTGAATCAACTATAGACAAACCATGTTTTTTTAGCCGTGACTTGATTTATGCAGGAAGGTTGATTTGCCTCAAAGGATAGATATAAGGTATGTATTAAGGCTTAAGCAATATACTTATGTGATCAATCACAGTAATCAATCCATGACCTAAAGAAATTTTAACCAGGTATTTTCACATACCATGACTAAGAAGTGTAACCTTCAGCCACGGCTCAAAAACATGGTTTATCTATATAGGTTCTAATATTGGTATATACTGATAAGTTACAACTGTTTCCTGTGCTCTTGTAAATTTGATTTCATCGTCTTTTTTATATACGTACGATGTCTATTAGCGAGTACATAGCGAGTATAGTGTCATCAGTGATTCTTAAACGCAATAATCGTTGTTAAGGACATGAAGTATAATCTATAATGGGATTGTGCATGTTTTTCAAAAGAATGTTATGCTTCAAATTGAGATTGTATGGATATATAGCTTGACGAATTTGACCTGACCCTGACCTTTATGCACGAATATGCTTAGTATTACAAGGTTCTTGCTTTGCATATATTAATTATTGGAAGCAATTCGTGCTATATCGATATTTTAAATTTGTGTATACATGTATTACATCTCGGGCGTCTTTGTGATACTCTCCGATTATGAAAACATACAATCGGTGTTATAAACGTAGGCAATATATCAAATGATAGCCAATCATATCGCTTGTTACTGGTACTTTAATATGGTGTGATCTGATTGGTTGTCCTTATCCTTAATTAAGTCAAGTAAGATCTATATTGGATACCACTTCGTGAATTTCGTGGTTCACCTTAAACCGCAAAAAGCATATCCCATCGTCCAATAATTTTGACCCTTGTATTCATCACCTGAAATGCAACATCCCCAATTAACAGTGATTAACGTCCCGTCGAAATGGTATTTTTCACCAAAAACTACGAAATTTTGTTCCATCGAAATTAAGCGATTTTACAGTACATGTATGTGGAGTATAGATTTGGCTTGTTTCATTGTAATGTTGTTATGTGAACCAGAAGAATATTTGTATGTGTGATGTATGATACGGCTATATAGAGTATGAGGGATGATCAATAGTTAACGTGAAAATGTCTATATCTTTAAAAAGGGCTTATATCTTTTTTTATATCCTACCGATTTTGCTCAAACTTTAGTCGGGTATAGCAACACGTATAAGTAATGAATCGGTAAATATTTAGGATCATAGCTACAGCATGCTGAACTCTACGGTTGCTAAGGTTACCCTTAATACACGTAGGCGGGACATTTTTCGCGTTTTCACTCAGATTCAAACCCTCACAGTTTTCATATAAGCAATAGCCTACCGATTTCATAGGTCGGCAGAATCGTTCTGAAAAGTTTATTATTTCACTGATTGCAACACTACTTCGTACAATTCATTGCAACTTGTGTATTTGGTACCACGTGAAATATTTTAAGTTATACGCATTTTCTCGTTATATATTGATCATCCCTCAAAGTCGTATGTGCAGTCACACAATCGATGAATCGTTAGAGTATGCCATCACCGGACACGGCTCAATTCAACAGCTCAGTTGGGTATGTTTGATTTTCCAACCTGGTTAAAATACAATCAAATGTGCTTGTTCATTTATGCCAATTTCGTCGTGTCGTTGGGCGCAGGCGCTAGCTGTGTGTATACACGTCACTCTGTAATGATGCCCACGCGACATAAACATTATGTCACGCGCGCCCAAACGTCGACATACCTCGAAAGTCGACATACCTCGACTGATCGACAGTCAACAACTATAGAAATAAACAGGAAAGAAAAAGGTAAGAAACAAATAATAGCAAATGAATTTTTATACAGGTGTATTTCAGGAAAACAATGTCGACACAACTTTTATATCGTTCGTGACGTCATTAAAACTGTCTTGTGTGATCAAATCAAAGTTCGAGCAGCGATCTAGAGCGTAATGCTTTTCTTTGATGCATGCGCATTTAAGACAAAAATCGCATTTACTAACACGAATAAATGACAATTGCCAAACACAAGATATGTTCGCCTCCAGGTTGCCTAAAATAACATGCATTTTGCACAACTCGATTTCTATACAGTCGTTTGGTCAGGGATATTTGGTGGAGTAACAATTGGCCTCGTCACCGGTTACAACCAACTATTTAAACGCCTGCCTCAAAATTCTTTTTGACAATGTCGTCGTCGCTGCTGTTTTCACTGGTGGCGAATGTTACCCAGGAGGTAACAATGTCTTTTAATGGAACCAATCCTTCTTTTGGTTTGTAGCCGTTGAAAAACTTAGTATCCAAGGCAACATTTTCGTGACCGTAAGCCTTAAATGCAATAAGGAATTCGTCCTCGGAAATGGATCTATCTTGGTTTGTGTCAATGACATCGAAGAACATGTTAAAGCACGCCTGCATCTTTTCCTTGAACTTGTCTTTGCCTTCTTTTAATTGGCTATTCAGATCAGCAACAAACTGTTCCTCTGAAATCTCGACAGATTTATCTCCGTGGAAGATGAAGTTATCCCACCATATATCGAAATTTGTGTTGGTTTTTTGCTTCAAGTCAGTGTCCAATTTATGTAAATCTGTGAACTGTTTTCTGAAAAAGAAATTGTTTAACATAGTGTAACATACTGTACCGTTATAAATGTTTTCCTAAAAGAAAAGAATTTGAGGTGTCATTGTACCTACAGATAGTATGACCTTGAATAATGTTGAATCTTTAATTTTAAAATTTAGTTTAACTCTATCTAGTTTAACTCCTGTTAACCAAATAATAGAAAATCGCACGCGGATCGTGAACGTGAAGTGTAGTTAAATGTCATCGACTGGTTAAGGACCAGACGTAACTAAAAGGAAACATTGAAGGGTACCAGACAACCACCTAACGTAAGTTGCTGATCAATGAGAAGATCGTGGGTTCGCGTACAGGGAGCTTAAACTGATAAAACGTTTTGAAACATTGCAGCCAGCAAACCTAAGAAGTCTGAATGATTTCAAGAGGGCACTCGATCGATCTCCTGAGTAAATTGTGTGGTTTCAATAAACATACCCTCTCTCATGTAATTCACTGTCATCAAGTAATGCCATTTATTAACAAACACACATAACGCTCTAGTCAATGTAGCGAATAAGATTGTATGTTAATTAGTTGATGCTACTTATACTTATGTAAAGACCAGTGGTAAGTTATCCAGTTCTGTTTGTGCACTTCTGTGGAACACCACTTTAGTTATGTCAAATACTGTAAAATCATCTAATTTCGATGTGATGAATTTTCGTGGTTTTGATACAAAAGACGATTTCGACTGGACGCTAATTTGTGGATTTTGTATGTCAGTTAAAAATATAAGTGTCAACGTTACTGTTGCTTACAATGGGATTTGATTTTATGGTTGAATGTGAACCACAAAATTCACGAAATTAAATCCTCCACGAAAATTAATGATTTTACAGTATGCCTTCACAAAGCTTACCTGGAATCCTCGACGTCAGCGTATGAGATTTTGCCGTCATGGTTTACATCCAAGGACTTGTACCAGATCTTCCATTTGGACACTAAGTAATCGTTGGCCATTTTATTACTGAAATGAAAATATGAAATATGACATCAAGTTGTGACAAAACAAAGTTGGTGAGTATCTGTTTAGCTCTTATTAATGCAGCAACATAGTAAACTGAGTTTTTGTTGTGTTATTTTTGTCAATATTAGAATCCAATATATTAATGGTTAGACACACCTATTACACTAAATTAAAATATGATTATTAAATTGATTAAATATCTAAATTAATATTAGTGAGAATATATACATGTATTTCACACTACCCAGACAGTAGCTTTGTTAGATTAAAATTCAACGAACTTGATTAATAAACACTATATATAAGTATAATGTCTAATGATAAGAACATACACTATATATGCGTATATGTATAGCTTGACCAGATTAAACTGAGACTCATCAAAGTCCTTAAGCTTGTCCGGCTATATTCGGCTGTATTCGATTCGTATGTGCATATACTATGTACCGTTATCTCCGTGTTAGGCCATATAATATTGCAAGTACATGTTTTAAAACTTCGTAATTTTCCAAACTTGAACGAAATATGCAAGGAGTCTCAGTTTAATCTGGTAGGACAATATAAAGAAATTATGTGGTGACATCCACACGTTAATATTTCGGTTAATTAGGTTGAGCTGTGTTATGTGACCAACAAGAACTATGTTGAAATTCCACTTTTGAGAAAACATTAATACTAAATAAATTCGAATCGTGAAATATTGCACTTGGAATGTCACCACTGTTCACAATTCGTGGTTATATAAATAAAACAAGGCCTTTGTGATTTACCTTACACTGCAAACGTGTGAGCACACAGCGTGTCGACATTTCATACATGCGATAAGTTGTGACGTCGTTTCCTGACAAGCATTTCATACAAACATGTCCAACCAACAGTTTTGGCATATATTATAAGTCGGCACACACAAAACCTGGTACCAATCGTAAGTCAAAAAAAGTAAATTTCCTACTAGAGATGTGTACACCTTGACGAATGTGAAGTTTTATATCTTTTAACGGGAAATGTACTAGGGATTTTCTCAAAGGTATGTTAAGTGCTACTAGTACAATGGATTGATTTATCATTAATACACATGATTAAATTCGTCTGCTTTATATCATATCCAAATTTATTTGAGACAAACCCTCGGTTTATAACGCTTAAAGTTTACAGATATTCATATAGGACTAGGTGTGCACATCTCTACTAGTAAATCTCTCAATTTATTTCTATACATCGGTCTAACGACAATTGCCCGTGTTCCTGGTTTAGCATTTTAACCAGTACAAACTTGTCCTAACTTGGAGATTCAATGATTGGTTGATGCTCTTAATTGCGATATATCGCATGCTATATACAGAAATATTTTCCC
This sequence comes from Spisula subtruncata, assembly GCA_963678985.1. Taxonomy (NCBI): domain Eukaryota; kingdom Metazoa; phylum Mollusca; class Bivalvia; order Venerida; family Mactridae; genus Spisula; species Spisula subtruncata. Next base: position 19,178,911 of record OY787675.1, read on the forward strand.
TTTTCATAACAGTCCATAGCAACTAATGATAAAACTAGCAATTTCTTTATGAACTCGATCATTCCCAGAACGAGTTCTGACCTACACTATGCCATCAGTACACTCATCGAAATACGACCTTAAGTTGACTATTGAGTGCTGAGAATAAATCTAGATGATGGTGGTTCGGTCATATTATGATCATATTAGAACGTACCCATATCATGATTCCAACCCATCACTTACTAGACATATACATTGGTAATTCGAGCATGTGTAGGGGATAATGAGAAACAAACAATATATCACGTGGTTTGAAATGGATCTATTCATAACAAGGAACATGACATTTGTTTAACACATCAAACAGTTTTATAAGTGATATTCGTCGTCCGTCTGTTAGCAAACGTTTCATTTTCTATATTTTAAAAAAATATATACATGGTGTTTAAAAGGCTGATGTTTCCATGCCGGAACGATTTCACAGACGCAGGTGTTTTGAGTGACTGTCCGCTGTGCTGCTATTCACACGTCAATGGACCACCAGGCAGCACATTAGTTCACGCGATCCTCAACTTGTGACGTCATAATGTTTGGACCAATCATGGAGTTTTATTGGTAAATGTTTTTGGACCAATGGGTAGCTGTTACCCTATACTTAAACTCCACCCTCGAACGCTGTCTTGACGACACTGCCCTTGGCAGCATCGGTACTTGTAGCAAAGTCTACCCAGGAGTCGACGATTTGTTTCAGTGGTACCAATCCATCTTTTGGCTTGTAAGCTTTGAAGAATTTTGTATCCAGGGCAACATTTTCATGACCATAAGCCTTGAAGGCAATAAGGAACTCATCTTCAGAGATAGATCTGTCTTTGTTAGTGTCAATCACATCAAACAACATATCGAAACAAGCCTGCATGGTGTCACAGAAAGCTTTTTTGTCAGCTGTGTACTCCTTTGTGAGTGTGGCCACAAATTCTTCCTCGGAAATTTCGCCAGTTTTGCCTCTGAATATATACTTGTTCCACCAATTCTCAAAATTGTCAATGACCCACTTTTTCTTATCTTCATCAAGCCCGTGAAGGTCTGAGAATTTGCTCCTGAAAAAAAAGAGAATAATAACATCACTTTTTGTAGAATGATGCCATTTGAATATCGTGTACACATTGTGGATACTGTCTCGTACCTAATTATGTAGGCCTATGTTGCTTTTAAAACAACTGATACGGCAAGACAGTGCATATTTTCATTTTCGTTTATTAACTAACGTCCGAGTCATGACCATACTATACTGTCTGTTGCTTTTAGTGCAGTCACAGATAAATACTCTGTTTTGATAAACAGTGGATTATGTTTTGATGTTACATGATATGTGTGGGCATTGCTCAGGGTAGTTGTGTTGTGGTGTTTATGATCTCTGTTCTCGGCTGGTTAGGTTGAGTGCTACCTTCCCTGTCTAATTTTCTCATACCTTTTTGTATACAAATTACCTTATAAATGAGAAATGATCGGATACATGTGATTGTTATCGTATTTACCTTGATTCCTCTACATCTTCAAAGGAAATGGTACCATCATGGTTGACATCCAATGACTTGTACCAGATTTTCCATTTGGCCACCAAGAATTCCATGTTGTATCTATAATTAAAGCAACATATCGTGTTCTTACATTTGAAGATTTAAACAATCGAAGATATAATATATGGTGAAACAGGGAAGTCATTTTAAGCAACTAGTATTCTCTACAGAGGCGGGGTATGTTTGGGGAGTCAAGTCTTTGGACGGGCGCTGGTACGAAACTACTTTATAGGGCGATTCAATTGGCTTGCATAAACAGAAAATAGCGCGGTCAATGAGGATCAAGCATGTTCTCACATTTTTCTACTGGAAATATGTATAAATAAACCAGAATAGAGGTTGAGGGAAATAAGCTGAACTACAGAAAACAGGTTTGCAAAGTCAGGTTGACTATAACTACGTCAATGTTCGGATGTACAAAATAATTAGGGAGGATGTAAAGTTCACATTTCTCGATGTAGCGTACCGGCTGAATGAGTATCGCTGCTTAGCGGACTGCATGGTCACATGGCAGCAATCAAATATAATTCAATCACATATATATTGATATAGGTACTACAATAACGAAAAGTAAAAGTATGAACAAATACCTGATGCGTTCAGCGACTATGTGCGTAGGCGAAAGTAAAGCGCAGCAGGCTTCTACATATTCTAGAACGCACAATTGCTTTTTTGAAGATTTCTGCAGTAGTCGGACTCGAATCCACCACGATACATTCCGTAGATATACTGACAAGTCATCCTTAAGGTTGGTTTATTTCTGCGCGACAAATGCGTGTGGGCAAATCAGTCGCAGCTTTGTCTGACTGTATTTATGCAAATCAGCAGCAATAGTTCGGCAGAAACCGCAGCAGCAGCGGTTAAATAAATTATTGATTAATAAACTACGAAAACGCCATGCTTAGTACATGCATCTTAAACACACATTGCTGTAAAGTTGAAGCACACACCAACTAATGAGGAGTTTTAAGCACTATCGAATGATGAACATGTATGTGTATTTGCAATATGATGTTATCAAAGGTTTTGGATGGTCAAGTAATGGCTTGCCTTGTACATGTACAACTGTCATTGTGGTACTGATTCAATTACAATAAGCGTTCGCTATTTTAGTATAGAAACTTATTTTTGCAAGTATTTTGAATATTTATATTTGTAGAAAATATTCGAAAGTTATACTAGTAGGTCAACATGTAATATAGTTAAGGTTAAATATTAAGCCGACCGAGTTAGGGTCTCAAACGTGCATTTTCAACTGCTCTCGGGCCTCATCATTTTTTACAACATACTATATGGCCTCATCTGTATGTATTAGACTATTACTTGACCTCAGACGTGTATTTTAGATATATCTCTAGCATGAGATGTTACATGTATTTTCCTGATATGCTTGTAGGTTGCAAGGTTTCTACTCGTGCACTGTATTGATAATTATAGGTAATGCTTGATTCATGTTCATCCACTTTCTCCTTAATTAACAGACATCATTTTAATGGAATTCGGCGACAATGTAAACAGGTAAATCACCATGGATATGTTTATAAAAGGTCTTCATTCCAAATAATGCTACTATCGGATTATATTCATTTTTCTGCGAACATTTCTAAGATACAGAACAATATAAATATTAAATGACTCGGGGCTATGAAAGCAATAAATCTTCGTACACTATAATTATGATAAAGTGGATGTTATGCCTACCAGGTTAAATTACATTGAAACACATGTTGATTCTCATTTGAGATGTAAAATGTAGAATAACTATGATCACCTGGCCCGGTGATAAACATTTGAGTACGTACTCTATGCTCCAACTCATACCCCGTACTCCGATTGGAGCACTTCTTAGTTACAAAAACTTATTTATTACTGAATGGAAACCTAATATGAAACTGGTGTTCATTTTCTTAATCAGGTCATTCGCTACAGAATGGTGTTAGTTTTGATGCAAAATTCTTAAAAAGCTATTTTTCAAGTTGGAGTATGGAGTTTGAGTATGAAAATGAAAAAAATGTTGATAATCTGATATTCAGCACATTAAATTTGTGGGCCTAATCAACTTGAAAATACGTTGCTAGAAATCTTAGGTAGTGATAAAGCTAGGAGCATTTGACACGATCCTGACTTTTATACGTACAAACATATATTACAATGCTCCTGCTTTGAATATATAAATATCCCCCCAGTAAACATACAAAACCGATATACATGTAGTTTGGCGAATTTGACATTTAGCAAAAGGTTCTTGCTTTAAATATATCAATTTCGCAAGCAAATCGTGCAATATCAGGATTTGAGATTTGTGTTTGTATTACATCTCCAGCGTCTTCGTTATACTCCCCGATTTTTGAATTATGATATTTATGTTATGCCAATTATAAGGTTAAGATCACATCAAATTATCTGGAATATGTCATCAAAAGAACACAGTAACGGACAGCAATCAGATTAGATATGTTTTTGCAAACAAGTAGATACGTATGATGCGTTTCTTGTCGTGGTGTGTGGTTTGTCCTAACGTTCACACATATAGCACGTACTTTTACTCACCAAATTGTTACACCAAAAATTATATCCTAATAAATACTTTAAAACTAGTTTACATCATCTCTTGTTATTAGCAGTTATCTTTAACAGGAAACATTTATGGACGAGTTTACAACAGAAAACTGATGTGATCATTGTTTGTCATTGATAGTATCACTCAGTTTGTTAGTGGCATAGTTTTAAATTATTTCAAAAGTGCGTTCGAAGTTATAATACCGCATTTTTCAACCCTAATACTTGCAGCAACTTTGTTATAGGTAAGTGATAATTACTTCATTGTTATAATGCCGAAAGTTATAACTATTAGACGCGCGGGTGATTTAATGCATCCGTCGCTCGATGTTCATGAATACTTATTATCTAAAGTACGCTACACTATTGCCGACCTCATTAACAATTTTCTACCACTTGGCAAAAAAATACTTTTTTCTACGCCACAGATACAAACTAATTTTTTATGTTGCTAAAACACGAAGCTCATCATGCTTGGAAACGGAGTTCAAAGCTAACTGAGATGTAAAAAATAGTGATGCGATACATCATCATCAAAATAGTGACAACGTATGTCATAACTACCCGTACAAAGCTTCATCGAGAATTCTATACATACAACCAAGTGCACACAATGTATTGGCACAGGCTCCAAATCAGTAACACATGACATCTGTAGCATTGTGTGTCTGTTAGTCGGAGTTCAAACATGTAAACACTAGAAACTAATTACAAGACAATGCCGCCACGAGCTTTGTATTAACGTTTGTATGATTGCATTGTATGTTCTACAGGTATAAGGCTATGTAATGGTTATTATGAATTTGTCATTAGCTGAGCAGTACGTGAGTATGACCATCTTTTCTATAAATAGTGAAGCGTAGTTTTTTGTGCGTTTGAATTAAAGTATAACATTTCTATAACCAGTAGTTCGATTAAGAACTGCGCATGTGTAAATAGTTTTTCTATTTGACTATGTTTTGTTTGTTTCATTTGATATCGACCAATGGCATGCTCATTATGAATATTTATTTTGGTCCATATTTAGCTTGGACACTAATACGACGATTTTGTAGAACTATTGGCTTTAAGAGTAATGTATTTTTTAAAATTTTGTAACCAGTTTTTCTATTGGTAAATTAGTAAAATGTAAAACACGTTTTCATTGGACGGTTCGCAAATGTTGGATAAATACGCACGGGTTATTTTACTCTGTTATTCTGTTATTTATTATAATAATTAGATCAGCATGAAGCAAGTATGCATGAACATTAATTACCGACTTTATAGCGTTTGGCATACGTCAGCATAAATGTCGAGTCTTATTGTAACATGTCTTCTTTCATTATTATTGCTGGCAAGACAAATGCAACAACTATTTATGACAAGACATTATGTTCTGTTCATTTCTAATAAATATAACATTCGTATGGAAATGGTTAGATGCGTTTTCTTTGCTTTATACCTCGGAATAACGTCTAACAAGTGCACTTAGAACATTATCATTGGTTTGGAACCCACTCTACACGCTGTTTATCAAAGTCGCCTGTGTGTGGCCACGACGGACAAAATAACAAATGCATCTAGCAGACTATGATAGTGTACCGGTGATATACCGTTTCTTTAACATCGCTCAAAAAGACAGAGGTGATTTCGAAAATATTGCCGTTGTTTAAAGATACTTTCATGAGCATACTCTCCTGAAATAATTAGGTCTAAAATAAAATATAGCTAAAATAGGGAAAAGTTGTAAAAGCGACTACAAAACGCGAGACGAATCTTCATATGAAAGATAAATATGCACTGAGTTCGACATAATACAAGTCCGAGTTTTGATGTGTTTGACAATTTAATTAAATGAGTGATTTCAAGTCGGTGGGGGACGCCTTTATACGCTCAGTGCTGTGTTGCGTTTAATTATAAAGTTCACAAATTTCGGGTATATTATAATTTGTCAAGATCGCAAACAAAAATGGTAATAGCAACTTTCTGTAAAGAAGTAACGTTTGGTTACTAGCGAAGTCGACTTGCATGCGAGCATTGGTAGTAATACCAGCGTAGTTAGACAACACAGCTGTCGAATATAAAATACTGCTAAAAGAAATACAGCAGCCAGCAGTGTAACTCTTTGGATAAGTATGCCAACTGCATTTATAATTGATACTTCATTGACGCGTATAATCCGAATACTAGTATATGTTACCTTGTGAATTCAGAGAGTATTCGTTCATTAGTTTCACCTAACAGGAATAATAGATACAGACATCAATGCACGTTACATACCGTGCAATCATTCCAACATATTGTAAGACGTTTAAGTTTCCCCACTTAGCATGAACTGACATGAGTTAATGAACTAACATACTGATGAACATAGCACGGGTTACATAAAACGGCAAGACCAGTGTTAGTGTCAGCAGATACAGACATACAATGCGCGTGCTCCCCACCTCGACAAAAAGAAATAACCTACATGTAGTTATACTGGAGAAGTCGGTGGTCCATGTAACAACGTTACACAATCAGAACTAAACAACTCACAAATGTAGTCACGTGATACTATTTGAAATACCTGCATAAGCAATTATAATCTGTAGGTAATTTACTAGAAATGCAGGGCAACAGAAGGAAAGCGTACCACAAAAATGCTATGCACATTTATTATTATTACTGTATTATTGAATTTATAGTTTTTGTGTACTTAGAAATTGCTTTATTTCTCTATGCGATCTGCTAAATTACGTAAACTAGCTGTTTGCTAGACAAAAACGAATAAACGGTATGATATTGGTGTGCACTTCTGTTTAATAAGCCATCTCATGTGATAAACATCGGCGTGGAATAATTATAGAAACTGCTAGGCGTAGAGACGTACTGACAAGTAACGATGGTGATATGCTAGAGTATAACTCTCTATCTCTCTCTAACGATTTATACAATATAACCTAACTTGAGCAATAAAATTAAGGCATGGAGTAATATAACAATAGGGGTTGTATCACCTGCCAATTCCATTATTCTGAGATATGGGTAATATGTTTGTTGTGTATCACTGACAGAACAGCACAGATCTACCGCTCATAACGTTACCCAACGTATAAATAATAATGAGACACTATAGATTGATCGCAAGCCTACTTTCTAATATACCCAACATTAGCCCTCTACGAAACACATTTAACTGTCAGTGTGAATACAAGAATGTGATACTAGACTACCAGAATGATTTGTGTAAGTTGTAAGCGAGCTATGATAGATTCTATCCCGATATGTACATAGTAACCAAGTACCTCGAGACAATGCAGTATCGTTAGACATATTGGTACATGTGAGAAACTGCGGCAATTGTCAATGATACGCGTACAGAACAATACCTTCAATTAGAAATTCATAATTAATGGTCAATCATTCTATTGGTCAGTTGCCAGGTATCTGTGACCTGTGATTCACAGTCGACTTTCCATGTAGACTAATATTCACATATTCCCATTGGAGATGAACAGTGCCTAGATGTAGAATATCGAATTATTCGTTAATTCATTTATTACAGCCTACTAGTATGTTCATAATGTACCCACGTAGAATATGCCGGAGTCGCCTTTCCCAATTAGTGAACTAACCGTCAATAACCGTTGCCCACGTGTTTCCACTAAGCTTTGCTTATTTTCATTAAGCGTTGCTCATTAGCTGTTTGCTTTTGTAGTAATATTTAACAATTAAGCCGATGTGTTTATTTGCTCTTGCTAAGAATGTGCTAAGAACTTGGGATAGATTTAGATCACTTCAACTCCTCATGTTCGAGTATCTACTTGTAGTTACCCTACTGTATATTTTTCCAGCAATCCGAGTGATTAGCACGCGTGTTAAGAGGTTAAGAATGTGTTTGAATATGTTGCGCATATTTGGGTATGGAATATGTTAGACGTTCCAGCTTCACGCCCTATCCACAGAACAAACAAACAATCTATTTACACAATTCAGCAATATTGAATCCATTCATTTCTGGAGAGTAGCACATTTGCCTGGTACATACGCGTTCGGTCACCAGATTGGAGCGGTTATTAAGATGTTCCGGACGTAAGCTAAGGTCATGACCTACACATGCACATGACGACGTTTGATACAGGTAAAAGAGCAGGTATTGTTGTCCAGTTACAGGTTTACGCTTTGCGCCAATTTACTGAAGTACGGCTAAAGAAAAAAAAGAACAATAACTTTTCTTATACGTTGTACCTTTGGGTTATGTTTTGTAGTTTAGTATATCATTTGTAATAAAATCTTAAAATATGGAAAATACCATCAACTAAAAATACAAAACTTAAACGTTTCAAAATAATTTATTATAATAAAACTTTCTTTTAATAACTTAGTGTAGGTTATCACAATGAAAACGTACGATTAAATAAACACAAATTATAAATAATGGGTCTTTTTAAAAAAAATCACCAGGAACAGTTGGTAGCGAGCCCTCGCTCTCATTTACGGAAACTCGAGAACAATATCAGTCGGCGAACATCGGATTTTGCGTCGGGTTTGTATCATTGTCTCCTTTTACAGTCATTTGCTATTTCCATCTGACTGCAGTAATCTTTATAACAATATTACTAGTATCCCCAACTAATCTGTACATTTCGATGGACATAAACATAACTAGATACATCATGATCGGTCATTCAAACAAATCATGTTTGCTGTTAGTAGTTACTGATCAAAAGCAGCAAATATATATTTCATAATTAGATAATTGATTAATTAATTGTCAGTTAATATTCTAAACTCCAGATTCGAAGGCAGTTTTAACGATGCTGCCTTTTGATGCGTCTTCTCCAACCACGAAATCAATCCAGCTGTCAACGATCTGCCTCAAGGAGACGAGCCCATCAACTGGCTTGTATGCCTGGAAAAACTTGGTGTCCAAAGCAACATTTTCATGACCATATGCCTTAAATGCAATAAGGAACTCCTCTTCAGAAATAGATCTGTCTTTGTTTGTATCGATGACATCAAAAAAGACGTTGAAACATTTGCTCATTTCCTCTGAGAATTTGGCTTTATCTGCTGTGTAGTCGGTATTTAAGGCACTGATGAATTCAGCTTCTTCAATCTCGCCAGTTTTACCACGGAATACAAAGTCATTCCACCATTTCGTGAAGTTGTCCTGAACCAATTTGCTTTTCTCGGAATCCAATTGATGTAAGTCAGAGAACTTGCTCCTGTCAAAGATAAAAACACATAGGCTACAGTAATGTTGTATAGCAGTTTAAGGCACCGCTACATATATCTACCATAAATAGTGTAATGTTGGTTTTATTAGCGTCATTTTACTTGAGATCACCATACAAATACAAGTATATACGAAATACAACGACCTCTAGTACAGGTATACGACATAGGCGGTCGCCCACACTTCAGGCGTACGTACATAACCACATTTTGTTTTGATGTATTATTGCTAATTATGTTTTTTTATGTTTTTCTAAGATGTAGATACGGTACGGCCTTCATTTGATGGAGGAATGCAATATTATCTATTTAATGCTTATATATATCTACGATGGTGGTACTGACATGGTTATGACCTATACGATGACACAAATAAACCAACATATCGCTGGCTTAGAATGAGAAGGCCGTAAGAGCCACTTAGTGCATCAAAAGGTGTTTCTTATGAACCTTTTTGCATGGAAATCGGAACGTGTCATGTTGACCAAACAGAATATGAAAAAGCTTGTTTTACCATACGTAAAGAGTGATTGTCAGACAGTTTTTCTTGTATTCTCAAAATATTGATTTTGTAGTTACGACCTAAGCCAGCGTTATATCAATAATTCACACAACTCGATTCGCTTCCTTCTGAATATTGTATGCTTCGACAGCAAATAATAACCCGATACAGCACATAATTAACACCCCATTTACTACGAAAAGATGGGCCAACGCACCTGGTGGCCAACAAGCGTATAATCAGAACCATTTTAGAAGTTACAGTATAAACCAACACCCTTAACATTCTTAGTACATGCATCTACATATAAAAATATTGCTTTCAAAATGAGTTCAAAGTTTCCCCTGTATAACTCTAAATCACACAATTAAAAGTGACCCTAGGACGAGGTTAGTTTTGACACAGGAGTATAATTTGAACAATCTTTGTAGAGCACCTTCTGACGACACTTCATTAAAAAAATTAAATATGTAAGTGAAGGATGGAAACTGAGCATGGAACAGCATGGAAAGTATTTCAATTACTAGTACGTGGGTATATCCAAAAGTAATGCCACTTCATCCTGGTTTATTTGCATATTTTTCAGGATGAGTAAATGTCAGCAAGTAACGTCAATATGACGTCGTTGACGTCGGACCTGTGACGATGTTCGTTAGTAGTTCTCATGTAAATGTTCATATCTTAAGAACTGTTCTTCACATTTTTTACAAATTTTGTCATCACATTTAAAATTTAAAATTAGACTATAGTAACGGTGTGAAAAGTATCGTTATTTTACTGATATTTTGCACGATTTTATGGCATCAGTGACATTACTTTAGGATATTCCCACGTATATACATGAATGTGCTATCAAATTGGTCTACAATGGACCACCTTATCTAACAAGACCGACAAAGATTGTCAAACTGACCTTGATTCTTCGACGTCTTCAATGGAGATTTTGCCGTCATGGTTTACATCCAAAGATTTGTACCAGAGCTTCCATTTAGCTACCATGTAATCGTTGGCCATTTTGATTCTGTAAAAGTACAAGAAGTATTATTAGATTGTGTGTTCATTAAAACAACCTTGCAAAAACAAACCATATGTCCAACGGATTCATAAAACATCTCTCAGCGTAGTGGACGCATCATTATGTTAAGCGTCAACATTTCTAAATATTAATTTAAAATCTCACAAAAAATACTTATCGTAATACTTGGACTAGTTTAATTGACTTTTATAGAGAATTCATTTCTTAGCATCGTATAATGACATAGTTCACATCAGCAACAGTTCCATTAAAACGCAATTAACTAAAGATTGGAAAGAAATGTTAATACAATTTCGTTTAACTTGGTTTGAAAGCAACTAATAGGCAATTAAGACATCCAATAAATGTTGTTGAAACTGATTAAACTGATGTTTAAACGGCAAACACGCCAAATACTCGATTTATTTGAAGTCTGAAACGTTGATCTAGCACTGCTTGGCACTGAGACGGCTATTCTCAATCAATACGCGGGTTTTAAACGTTTATATCCTTTCAATTATAGATTCTACTTAAAAAGAAAATGATACATGTACATGCATTTTGAAATTTTAAAATAATAAAGGTCGACTAGGTCGGTCCTGTGTCCTACACATGAGCACATATTTCTATGTTCGTTGTGAATTTCATTTTGATTTGTCGGCATTGCACTCAGTTGATTACATGAATGAACAAACCCCCTTAAGCTGTCACAACGACTTATAAGAGTCGGGGGGAATACGTGCACATCGTTTTAAATAGCTAGTTGTATATTACTGTGGAACCAGATATCACATAAAGTAGCATAGTTACATAACAAAGTTTTTATACAAGTATCTCGTATAAAACCATAACTAGAGAATCTTACATGAGTGTAGTTTCATTTGGATTTATTAAACTCGTTGGATAAAAGGGATAAAACACGAATCTCTGTCGAGTATTTTATGACTTTAATCCAACAAGTTTAATAAATTCTATATGGAAAGGCACGAACGTAAGATGCTTTTTATCACATAAACAAAATAAGCCCTGGTAATGTGCTAAAAGTAGCCAGACTTCCCCTTTAGGAGAGAATAAAGTCAGTGAGTAATGTGGTTAAAAATAAATGAGCAAATAAACATAGTGCAACACTGTATTTAAATTACGGTTTCAGTGTTGCATAATTATTGGAACGAGACAGATATATTGAATTGTAATCAGATCAAGAACCTGTTTTTATGCATCCTGTATATATATATATATATGCATATTTTTGACATTTTAATGGGCTTTATTAAACTCCCGCAACGTGGTTTATGCGATAATATATAAGAACATGCTGACATTATACATAGAAAAACGTCAATCTTTCACATATATAATACTCTTATGTATGTATATAATTATGTTTAATAATGTAATAGGATGCATTTGTACACGATTCTTCATAACCACATAACATTTTATTAACGTATGCTATTCTAAAGAACACTGTCAAATATTTCAGACAAATGCTCTAGGCGACATGCACAAAACTAACTACATGTATAGCGCATACAAATACAAGACATGCAATAAAAACCTATATCCGTATTGCGACTTTACAGTAAAATCGACTACAATTAACAATGGAGGCGTTTTATAGATCAAAATCACGGTATCTGCATTAATCTTTTGAAAATGTCAAAGGGCCAAGTATTGTCAGACAATAAACGCTGAAATGAATTCAGGAACGCAGATAGCTAAATTAAGCAAATGGTGTCTGATGTTGCTATAGAGACAGCACTAGTAATGTATTTTTGTTAGTTAATACGATATTAAATTGTGTAGCATTCGAAGAAAATTCTCCCTTAGGATTGTAGCACTGTGATGATTCTATTTGTCAGCTAACATAACGTCTTACGAACAAAAACTGTTATATTCCTCACAAAGATACGTACATTTTTACACAGACATGGTTTGTGCACAATTTAAGCAATGGAATATGTAAAAATGTCAACCGAGGTGTTATATCAGGTTTGTTAAAGTAGAGGATGCGGGATGTTGCTTTAGTGCAGTACATCATACCAAACGCTTCAAGACGATATACAGTATGAATAATATATAACATATAGTACTGGTTTTATTACTATACAGCCAGCAGTTATTGACAAACTGTTGACATAGTTCGCAGGTTCTTATAGGCTTCATATCAACACAAGCTGCAGTAAAATAACACGGGCATCTAGTTATGTGGTATAAAAGCAAACTAAAACAATAGCGACTTATATTTCGACATTCTACTCTCAATGACACCGCCAGGGTATATATTGATGCGGTTATTCCATGCACAGCGTATTCAAATAATATATACTTGTTTTCTTCACTGTAATTATAACAACATTCTTCTTTTAAAAAGTATCCATGATGAAATGTTTCTATAAACTACTCGCTGCCCGACCATTAGTCAATGTAAATTGTATAGACTACTCGCTGACCGGCCATTAGTCAATGTAAAGTGTATAAACTACTCGCTGCCCGGCCATTAGTCAATGTAAAGTGTATAAACTACTCGCTGCCCGACCATTAGTCATTGTGAAATCTATAAACTACTCGCTGCATTAGTCATTGTGAAATTTATTAACTACTCGCTGCCCGGCCATTAACACATTGGAAAGTTGACAAAAACGGGCAAGTAACGCAACTCAATTTAGTAATGCGTACCAATTCGCTTGGACATATAAGGTTATCAATATAAATATCCAGTTCGTGTAAGTATAATATAGCCAATATCAGCGAGCTGCAAACTTTTACACCCGTGTAACTATACAACTAACATGCACTATACTAGTACTGCATCACACAAAACGTTAAGGCATACATGCAAAATCTGCCCTATAAGTCAGTTTAGTTGAATAATGTATTCAAACAGATTCACTCACTGCTACGATTAATAATAAATTGTTTAGATCAATTGTTCTGTATTCTAAAGACTACAACAACATAATTATACATCTTTTAAAAACCACACTCAAACAAGCATAAATACAAATATGCACATTTTCATATCACAAGCCGGCAAAATCACTACGCATTTTTATTCGACTAGATAAGTTCGATGCATTGTGTTATATTGTAAGCAAGACATATCCTTTCTATGCAACAAGCTCCTACATAATGACGTCATCATACACACTCTGACGTCACAAGACATTATGCTACAGCAACGCTTTTATCACACTCTGCAACCGTTTGCTTACCTATATGTAGAACCCGTAGCGTGTGAATATATTCATGTGATTCGGCCGATCTCGTTTGAAATGTGTGAACTGGTCGTCACTTTCCAGCCAATACGAAGATCGCTGCTCAACAGGGAATCGCTTTCATCACAATGCTAACTGGTTCTGGATACCATAACTAAATGGTCTTTTAATATTCTGATGTGTCCTAACTACAATTCTGTATAAGTAGATCTACTGACATAGGTATTGTATCTTGTTAAATACCTTATACCTCTACAAGCTTTCGTTTTGTCATAGCGGAAAATAGTTCCTTACAAATACATGAGTGTTTCGGCGTTTGTTAAAGTAAGCTCTGAATGCACCATCTTACAGAGAGCAAAGCATACATGATTGTGTAATTTTTGTGGGACATTTAGTTCTTCTAAATACATCAAATTAATTAAGCTACATTGAAAGGTGCTAACTAATATTCACACTTGCTTTGCCACGCGTCTGTCATGTTGGATAGACATTATAAAATACAACAAGGGAATTTATATATGGCAACTCAATTGTCAAGAGGTACATTTACTGTGTTTATCGTTTTTGCAACGTCTGGGTTAGGAAATCGTCACATAAATACAATTATTCAATTAACATTTGTTTGATTTTTTTCTATTAAACACCAAGGAAAGTTGATTTCAATGATATGTCCAAGAATTCAAATCAATACTCAATGTGATACGCACTGAATGTGCAGCAACAATTTCCTATCATTGCTTAAGTTTTAAAAAAGACCCACTACCTACACGTGGCTACGTCATTGTACCTGACAAATGTTCCATCTAACAGATCACAAAAAGTATATATCAACATGTAGGAAAATATAATACACTGTAAGTTAGAGCACATGTGCTTTCATCTACTGCTATGGTTACCAGTGATTTATAAGTTGACAGGATGCTATAAAGACAGACATAATTGATGCTATGGTAATAATGATGAAAGTCGGGGATGTATATAATGGCAAACATATGTGAAAGGTAAGTAAGGTATGGCCGTTATTCTGTTGCTTAGTAATCCTGCTAGATCAACCGCTAAATGACACGACATGAGGGTAGATTTCTCACCCATCATAATGTACATTTCGTTTATTTTCGTGTATTTGTAATGATCCAATTTGACCCTTTAGCTATCCTTTTTACCTCTGTTAGGTTTAGTACGCCATATTTTGTCATTAAGGATCATATCTCCTTCATTTACTCTTTAGGTGTAATTATATGGTTAAAGTTATACAAACCATTTGATGATCACGTTTCAGTATAGAAACAAATTTATGATTAATGTTATATGCACTTGTATATGTGTTTTACGATATAGAACAATAAGTGGTTTAATTAACAATAATGGTAACAACCTCATATCACACGTAGGCCTATCTTGTGCTAAGTGTATTGAGTAAACTGAAACTGAAACCGTTGTCTGTCCTAGATTAAGAGTATACTAGTTGTTCAAGTTATATTATATCATATATCAAGTGTAGAGAATCCTGTTAATATATTTTCGGACAGTAACTTCTTGTCTATCTTGTCCTGTGAGACCATGTAAGCACTACAAACACATTAGCCTGGTATGATTACGGCCATATTATATAGCCGACATAAGTCAAAGTGATAGAGGAAAGATGGAAAGGAAATAAGGAACATTTATGGCAATTTATCACTATGGAAGGATGTCGATATTGGATTTGAAAAAATCTGAAAATTCTCATATGTTTTTTTCAAGGATAAACAATAAGACTATGAGTATTGTATATGAGACGTTCTGCCTGCCATGCTGGCTAGTTTATTGGCTATATTTTATCATATTGGCTGACTTATGAGAAATTGTATGAGAAAGACTTAGACAGCATTGAACGCTGGGGGTAGTAAGATGTTCTCTTACACGAATGAATCAACAGGAAGGCAAATAACAGGGTGAGTAGTTACGCACATTACGCACGCACGTTACGCACGCACATAACGCACGCACATAACGCACACACTGTTTGGAATGTTAAAAGTAAAAATGATGGTATTTGTTTTCAGGTTAACAAAACCAGTCATTAGTATGATCAGACATTATTAAAGTTCTATGTACGTTTAATGGTGTACATTGTATATAAACACACGTTCTCTAGAAAATACCTAAAGTCGATTTATTTCACATCGCAGTAAATCAAATAATTGATAATGCAGTAAAAATTGCATTACTGTCGGCTCCATTTGTGTCTTTTGTACATAAATAGCATTAATTAGCGAGCAGAGACGTAATGGAAAATATCAAATGCCATTCAGATTTGATGCTAAGGATGTAAATGTCAAACAGACACAGGACCGGATAGTGTTGCTTTTATAGTATGCGCATATACGACAGTTAGAACACATTGCAGACATGTTACATTTCCCTATACAGTCACGCAAACTATATATATTAGTTTGTGGCTTTTGGTACTGTAGACTTTAGTTTTAGTAATGTCGTGAACACGCTTGGGAGACACTATTAGGGGATATTTGCCGAAGCCATATTTTAAAGTCACGTGAATTGTTTTGTTTTTGTTTTCAAGTTTAGTTTGGTACAATTATAATATGAGTTCAGTCTCTCGTAGACCTATCAGGACATCACCGGCACCTAACCGGGACCTTACTGGGACCTCGCCGGGCCCTCGCCGGGACCTTAATGTTAATGTTCAATGTAGAATAGGGAGTCAGTATAAAAGTGTAAGTGACCTTGAACTTATACATATATACATATTGATGCGTTCTTATCATTGTTGCGACCTTTATGTGAGAGTGAACGATAGTGTCGTAATCATTATTCGTGAGTCAATGATATGAATGTGAGACTATCATTATGATGATAATATTAAGCATATTGCTGTAATTATATATGATAAGATCACGTTACAAATTAGCAAATTGGTTTATGGTCATCTAGTATATGAAGAGTATAACTGTTAATCAACGACTAGAGCTGTTCAATTATCCATCGTTGATTAGATGAAGTCATTTCACCACATGTCTGAGATAGGAATAGTAGTGGCAATTGTTGCTATAGAGTGTAATGTGTTATACCCCCTCCCCGTCACAAAACCTCGTTGGTGTAAGCAGCGTGAAATTATTCCTGCATTGATTGCACATATAAAACCGAATCGCATGAGTAGACATATTTCATGCCATCGTTTATTGCTGGCATAGTTTCTTGCATTTAAGTACGCAAAACCCGAAACATTATAGCATGAAAGTATTGCTGCATTGAAACAATTACGGTGTAATGACTAGAGTACTTGATTACACATATAAATGCGCATGGCATGAGTAGAAATATTCCATGCCATCTAGCAAAGTACTTAAATATTATTGCTCGCATAGTTTCTTGCATTAAAGTACGCAAAACCCGAAGCATTATAGTTTTGGCATCATGAACGTATTCACAATGCAAAAAAGCTAATAGAGACATTATCTGTGCAAAAACTAGGTAGAAGAACATACAATGCTTAACCTGTAATTATTGTATGTTGAAATGTTGATTAACGCTACAAGCGCTGATAGTTTTACCCAATAATGTGTACTACGTCATCACAATGTGTGCTTTGCGCATAGATAATGCGAATTAGCAAAGTTCCGAAACATCTAAAGGCAGCAAGTTAATTTAGATTGTAATTTAGATAGCGATGTCGCTGTCATCCATCGTCGCTGTATGATTAGCAATTGTTTGTCGTATAATCATGTTGATAGTTTAGATTAACGTTAATAGATTAGAAATCATTACATATCAGCAATAGATCTAATATACTGACTACACTTCCTATACTAAATAGGACATTTGATTTCTATAACATTTGTGACAGTAAAACAACAATAATGTTACTTAAGTCTATATAAATTAAATCACCCTTGCAAAATGGTTTCAATTATGAGTTGGGTTGGTGTTTGTTATTATGTAAAATAATCTGAAATAGTATGGTAGAACGTTGTAGGTAGCGCTATCGTAGCGAATGTATTTTAATTTTACAATCAAGAAGATTTGTATAGCTTTTTAGACTGGCATTAAATAAGCAATACTGTTCATAGGTGTCTGAGTGATTAATATGATGATTAACATTATGTTGCACGTGGCATATCGTGCATCTCGATCATTTCATGAAGTATGCACTAATAGTGCTTGTATGTTGTATCTAACTAGATCATCTATATATGATATGATACTTCTATGATAACATCTTATGGATAGCATGCACACAATACATGGATGAAAGTTCGAAATACCGAAAACTGACCTTAAAATACTGAAAACTTATTATTAACATTATTGTAAAATTTATTTGCACAAACTCAAATTATTAACAGTTATCTTTTAAAAAGTATTTTATTACTTTTTTCGTAGATATTTTTCTCAATGTCTATTGAAATCAGTATTAATACTTAAAACTTTCATCCATATTAATGGAAAAAGCATGCTACAAAATAATATAACAATAGTTACAATACTACTGTGAAACAAGTTCTGCAAATAAGACCATGTAGGACAGGTTCGAATCTTAGATAACGAACAAATCCTTTATTGGACCAATGTTTGTTAGAGTCTTTATTTTAAGACTCTTGGCCTTAAAAATAGCAATTATCTAAATGATTTCAATACAATTAAATCGGTATTATTAGCATTCCCGTAACAGCCTAGAGAAAACCGTAAGATTTCGCATATAGACGATACTCACACATAGGAATAAAACATTTACACAGGTTCCCCTAAAACAATAACACTTAGTGATAATTCGATCTAATATATTTCCCTCTCAGCATTTGTGATCATGCACATACTATAAAACTGTGGAATCAGTATTTTGAAATTTCAGTTATTCAGATTTCAGGGTGGCAAACGATGAGCATCGAACTCGAGGCTACAACAGACTTTGGAATGCTCGTTAAAGAATAATGATCATATAGCTAGGACAAGGATTCGAACGAACCAGATACAATAAGAGACAGGGTATCGTTTTATTAGTGCCATGAAATAGTATATGTTCACACAATACAAAACTGTAAAAATTGTCTTCATATAACGTCAACATGCAGATGAACCTAACCAATATATTTTCAAGTATTACATGTTTTTGTTCAGATTTGCATTCTATTATTTCAATTCTATGAAACAAGGACTTACTAGATAAAACAGTAACAAGCAGAAGGTTTCCAAAATAACAGTTAACAAAATCGTATGGTATTAACGGATTATGCATAATAAAGGGTCATAATGAAAGCCTTAAAATTGTTTGTAATATAATCAAGATTAGCACCTTCTAGTATACGATGCAAAATTACTGTTATATGATGGAAAGAAACAAAATAACTATTCTTGCATTTATATATTAATACATTATATGCTAAAACAAGTTTCTATCAATAGCATGTAACTAACGATCACTATGTTTACGAAATATACGATACTTTACTCTGCAGAACCTTATAACATATCTTATAGTCTACAAATAAATACAATATTCAAACAATTCAAATAACTGGAAGTACGTTTCCTTAACAATATAATAGTAGAATGCACAATGCAATAATAAGATAGTCGTAGTCTTACCTTTATTCACTCAAAGCAGACGACAAAATAATAAGGAAAGTTCCTGATGTTCGTATCCAAGAATCCACAATCAAACTATCGCTGCTCAGAACGTCTGTCGCCTTTTCTATCCGAGTTCAGAGTGCCTGTCGTCTGTTGGGCACGTGCTGAAAAGGCGCGCGCATGTACACGAAAACTGATGACGTAGAGGGTTGATAAACCGGCATATTACCTTGTTAGTTGAAACAATAAGTTATAGATGATAATCGAAATAGAGTTAATACTGACAAACAGATGGTATTAATCTACATAACCTACTGGAAAAAATTACTGCGACAAATTAGCTCGCGAATGTGTTAATTAGCTGCGGTAATGAACGGGATATCGTTATGAACATTGCTACAATTTACTGATAAGAACTAACATGTGTTTATTACAGAACGATAAGACAAAACGTGTTAGATTTGTACATTGCTCGTCGAT
Source organism: Spisula subtruncata (assembly GCA_963678985.1). NCBI lineage: Eukaryota > Metazoa > Mollusca > Bivalvia > Venerida > Mactridae > Spisula > Spisula subtruncata. The sequence continues at coordinate 19,199,014 of OY787675.1, forward strand.
ACTAATCAAAAACTGCCAATCTGCATTTATATATAGATGAAAGTAATTAAGCAATATGCATGTCGACAATGTGTTTAGATGTAGACAATTACTTATCTATAACAGTGGAGGACAAATCGAAACTATCTTATAAAAAATCCAGCACAATAATATGACAAGCTTGTGTCTAAAATCTATGGCATATAATGATAACATAGTGATACAAGTTATACATATCCATTGTAATAGGAAGAACATTTATAGATTATAGAAATGTTCGAATTGCAGATTTTATGTAATGATGCAAATACAAGAACAACACGTACACATTATGATATTGTTTTTATGGTAATAAAATACTAACGTTTTTGCCGAAGCCCTTTTCTCTTTTAGATTTTATGTTACACATAGTGTGCTGCTTTAATAGCGAATATTTAATTGATTATGTTACGTGTAGTTTTCATTAAAACACACCGAAATCCTAATCATCATTAAAACATGCGTTTAGTTTCAGTAAATTACATATAAAGAGCAATGAACATTTCTCTAAGAGTAAACTGTCGTAGAGCTAGTACGTCCTAAAACAGTAGCACAATAAGTAAATTAGTGGATTTAGTTTCTGTTTTATTTGAATGTCCATTGTGTGGACATCAGGAAAAACAAGGTCATTGAACCCATGCAAAGAGACGTGATATTTTACATCTAGGGTAGTAGTCTATGTATTGTCTTTACACTTAATAAACACAAAAATAGTCTTGGTCTTCAAAAACATTGTTGTTTCTCTGTTCTGCAAATAGTGTTATATAGACTAGTAAACGGGAAAATCACATATGTATTCCTTTTTTGTGTGGGTACTGTATAAACATCAGCTATGCAATTATTTATCCGACATGCAATAACACGTATTCCTTGAATATAATAATTGTTATACATGGACGCTTTGTGTACACTTTCACTGTATGAATCGTGTTGCACTACTTTTCAGTTCCGTCAGAGAATTGTTCTGTTTTTATATGTCTCTGACGGAACTGAGAACCGACGTAACGCTCTGACGGAACTCAGGATACATGATATTTGAGTTCCGTCCGAATGTTACATCAGTTTCAATTTCCGTCAGAGCCATATGAAAACAGAACAATTCTCTGAAGGAACTGAGACGTAGCGTAACACAATTTATACCGTGACTTTACGAGTAGCAATAAATGTTTTGTTCACTGTACTCCTAATTGCCGTACAACAGCATTGTCTAGGTGGTCGTTGTGACCTGGGCTACACTATTTGTTGGCAACTATACTAATTAGATTTACAAACAATAAGTAAGTTTTTATTTTTGTATCGTGTAATACACTATTATTTCGGCTCATCTTTGTTCTGAGCAAAGTTTAGGAGATAGCCTGGGAAATGTTTATATTCGCAATGAAATCAGACTCGAGGGCTTCCAACAAGTACGGAACATGTGTAGTTGACTGGGGATCAAGACGAGTGATGTGTAAGCAAACCATTGTTGTTGATATGTAGTATAAATATATCCATAAAAGGAGATCACAATAATGCTTGTGGCAGAATCACTCTAAAACTTAATATTTCGACATGTCGGTCTACTACATGAGCTATGACGCACTTTCAATAAGAGGGATCTACAGGTAGGCCGATATGCTAAAAATAGATTTACTGATAAGCACTGACCACAGCAACCGTTGCTGGTCGGACAAACTTTTTTCTAAATTTTTAAGTACGGGTACACTTTCAATATATCTACATTTTTACGTATAGGTCATTGTCGGATACCCACGGTACACATTACGTACCACTTCATTTGGTATGAGTATAACGTAATGCAATCGAACGTGTGTATCCGACGATGCGTTTAGGTATACATGTACTTAAAAATGTACATAGAGGATCTATCACGAGTTGTCAATTGATATAAATTTATATTAAACGAGTTTTTGAAATTTTATTAAGCGAGCCTCTGGCGAGCTTGGTAATATTTCCTGAACGAGTTTAATATAAATATATCAATTGACAACGAGTGATAGATTCTTTTTATCATATGACACTAAATACGCAAAATATGCATTGATTTTTTGGAAAAAAAACAATATCTTATACTACACGTGGTACGTATAACTTTATACGTACTGGCTATACTAACCTGGGTAAGAGGAAAAGCATGTGATAAATATAGTTAATACATTGAAAGTTCGTCATAGCTCCTGTAGAAGACCAACATATGGAAATATTGAGTATTAAAGCATTGTAGTCGATATGTAGAGTTCAGGACATTTATGAGAATTAGAATGAGGTATCACTCGTAGAGATGTTAGAACAGAGATATGTTAGTACAGTGAGATGTATGCCATACATGCCAGTGTCGGGGTGGTGTAATGATAGAGTGCACTGCCACCACGCTGAAATAAATTGGTGTATGTTGCATTTTTCTCGCCCTAGTTCGCAGGTAACGACATTTATTACTCCACTCACAACAACTTGTCAAAACAATGACTTGTTGTTATTATTACACGGATGTTCGTATACTTCAACAATAATAATCCTACTCCTCAACCTACAGTTCACATTTTTACTCGACATATACAAGACACTACAGTTATAGGATAATGAGAAACAAGCATAATTGACATTGCTTATCTAAATCTATTCTACATATGTACACCATTCAACTTGCATGGCTAGACGCGCTTAACAATAAGCCCAGAAACAGTACACGCATGATTCTGAAACCCACTTATAAATGCAATCCTTCACTCCTATAATTTCAGTCATATATAGTGTTTTGGAGGTTATGCTATTAAACTTGTGATAAAACAGTGCGATACAACTTTAGGAGGTATTTGATGTTAAGACATTTGTGCGATGTTTGCAAACATAGAATGTTGCAGCTGAAACCATAGAAATAATGGATGATCCCTTACACGTCAGTTGAATTTTGATTACTTTTGCATGATCGGGTGGGATATATCTAACATGTTGAGTAGTGGTAGCCATTATTTCCTACATGACCATTAGAAAACATCAAATATGTTCATAATAATTATGTTCAGCTTGGCGTTTACATTGACCTGTGTATGCATGAGGGATGTAATTTGTTTGAACTGTCTAACATACCCTATGTTTATAAAAAAAACTCCTCAATCTACCCTAACCCTAACTCTTTCTAATGACATCATTTTCCTTTGCACACTCAAACATAGACAATCAAGCCCCGAATAAAATCTAGCTAAAATTGAAAAAAAAAATGCTTTTTGAGTGATAAAATATATTATCTTGTCAGGTAGCCTGACTAGTGTTCTGTGTGTGTTCTATTTTGTGCATTACTTTCTGTTTCAGCTGACTTCCAGTCCGATATGTCTTTTCCTCTTGTACTCACAATGCTAAACATATCAGCGCAACCTTGGTCGTGTGGTTATGGTGTCCGCATAGTAAGCGGGGTGTAGAAGGTTCGACTCGTGATGTGTCGGGTTGATGAGCCGCCAGCTAGTTAAATAACGGTTACTATTTTCCAATCTCATGCGCCTGGAAGTACGAGAAGGGACTCGGGAGATACACTGTACATGAAAGATATCTCTGCCTGGCGTCTGGCAATACGAGAAGGGCACCGGGAGGTACTGTACGCATGAAAGCTACATTCAAGTGTCTTATAAGTCTCATAAGTAAAACTTGACTCAAGGATTCATACATTTTGTATGCACCCGTGCAGGTAGATGCACCTCATGCAAACGATTCTCCTAGACTAAGAGTATTCTGAAATAAACTAATATCATTTCAAAACAACACCAACAGATGTAAATGCATTTCTTATAGCATCTTTTGTACCTAGGCATATTTAGATGTACATGCATTTCTTATCCTCCGACCATGAGTAGACATGTGCATGAGGTGCATATTAAATGTATATAGTAACTTCACTATTCGGGCAGGTTTGGTATAACACGCAGTCAAGGCGGATTAGTTCTGTTACTTTTGTACGTATAATACCTGGAATTATAGATATAATTATAGACGAATGTTTGGTTTGTTTTATGTACATTGGTTTTATGTTAATATAAACCTTGGCGTCTTGTTGATGAGCTATAAGAAGTAACAATCGCCACACAATTAGTGTAAACATAAAGGTGTTTATTTATTATATGCATGTAATACGTTGGGATCCAGTGTTGCTTTGAAATGCTATTTCCAGTATGTAGCTAGCATTTTGACCGCTTTTATTACACAGAAACATGTGTTTGTACTTATGTCGTAAATACTATGGGGGTAAGTTATGTTATATGTTTGATATCTGCTGAATGTGTTAGATCAGCATACGGTATTATTTAGCCAATTGATGAGTACATACAAACTAGCAATATACTCAGTATTGTATGGTGTTTCGCTAGGAATAACAACGCCACTTATTCTGTTATATTGACGGCTATACGACATAGGGGCAATTTATGAGAGTAACAAATAAAACAACACTAAATCACATCGCTCCATTGTCCCCTACATTGTGTTTTCTCATCGCTCTATCGTCCCCTACATTGTGTTTTCTCATCATTCCATCGTCCCCTACATTGTGTTTTCTCATCGCTCCATCGTCCCCTACATTGTGTTTTCTCATCGCTCCATCGTCCCCTACATGGTGTTTTCTCATTGTTCCATTGCCCTCCTACATTGTGTTTTCTCATCGTTCCATTGTCCTCCTACATTGTGTTTTCTCATCGTTCCATTGTCCTCCTACATTGTGTTTTCTCATCGTTCCATTGTCCTCTTACATTGTGTTTTCTCATCGTTCCATTGTCCTCTTACATTGTGTTTTCTCATCGTTCCATTGTCCTCTTAGATTGTTTTTTCTCATCGTTCTATTGTCCTCCAACATTGTGTTTTCTCAACGTTCTATTGCCTTCCTACAATGTGTTTTCTCATCGTTCCATTGTCCATTTACATTGTGTTTTCTCATCGTTCCATTGTCCTCTTACATTGTGTTTTCTCATCGTTCTATTGTCCTCTTACATTGTGTTTTCTCATCGTTCCATCGTCCTCCTACATTGTGTTTTCTCATCGCTCCATCGTTCCCTACATTGTGTTTTCTCATCGTTCCATCGTCCCCTACATTGTGTTTTCTCATCGCTCCATCGTCCCCTACATTGTGTTTTCTCATCGCTCCATCGTCCCCTTCATTGCGTTTTCTCATCGTTCCATCGTCCCCTATATTGTGTTTTCTCATCGCTCCATCGTCCCCTACATTGTGTTTTCTCATCGCTCCATCGTCCCCTACATTGTGTTTTCTCATCGTTCCATCGTCCCCTACATTGTGTTTTCTCATCGCTCCATCGTCCCCTACATTGTGTTTTCTCATTGTTCCATTGTCCTCCTACATTGTATTTTCTCATCGTTCCATTGTCCTCCTACATTGTGTTTTCTCATCGCTCCATCGTTCCCTACATTGTGTTTTCTCATCGTTCCATCGTCCCCTACATTGTGTTTTCTCATCGTTCCATCGTCCCCTACATTGTGTTTTCTCATCGCTCCATCGTCCCCTACATTGTGTTTTCTCATTGTTCCATTGTCCTCCTACATTGTATTTTCTCATCGTTCCATTGTCCTCCTACATTGTGTTTTCTCATTGTTCCATTGTCCTCCTACATTGTATTTTCTCATCGTTCCATTGTCCTCCTACATTGTATTTTCGCATCGTTCCATTGTCCTCCTACATTGTGTTTTCTCATTGTTCCATTGTCCTCCTACATTGTATTTTCTCATTGTTTCATTGTCCTCCTACATTGTATTTTCTCATTGTTCCATTGTCCTCCTACATTGTATTTTCTCATTGTTCCATTGTCCTCCTACATTGTATTTTCTCAACGTTCATTGTCCTTCTACATTGTATTTTCTCATTGTTCCATTGTCCTCCTACATTATATTTTCTCATTGTTCCATTGTCCTCCTACATTGTATTTTCTCATTGTTTTATTGTCCTTCTACATTGTATTTTCTCATTGTTCCATTGTCCTCCTACATTGTATTTTCTCATTGTTCCATTGTCCTCCTACATTGTATTTTCTCATTGTTCCATTGTCCTCCTACATTGTATTTTCTCATCGTTCCATTGTCCTCTTACATTGTGTTTTCTCATTGTTCCATTGTCCTCCTACATTGTGTTGTCTCATTGTTCCATTGTCCTCCTACATTGTATTTTCTCATCGTTCCATTGTCCTCTTACATTGTGTTTTCTCATTGTTCCATTGTCCTCCTACGTTGTATTTTCTCATTGTTCCATTGTCCTCCTACATCGTGTTTTCTCATTGTTCCATTGTCCTCCTACATTGTGTTTTCTCATCGTTCCATTGTCCTCCTACATTGTGTTTTCTCATTGTTCCACTGTCCTCCTACATTGTTTTATCTCATCGTTCCATTGTCCTCCTACATTGTATTTTCTCATCGTTCCATTGTCCTCCTACATTGTATTTTCTCAACGTTCATTGTCCTCCTACATTGTATTTTCTCATTGTTTTATTGTCCTCCTACATTGTGTTTTCTCATTGTTCCATTGTCCTCCTACATTGTATTTTCTCATCGTTTTATTGTCCTCCTACATTGTATTTTCTCATCGTTCCTTTGTCCTCTTACATTGGATTTTCTCATTGTTTTATTGTCCTCCTACATTGTGTTTTCTCATTGTTCCATTGTCCTCCTACATTGTATTTTCTCATCGTTCCATTGTCCTCTTACATTGTGTTTTCTCATTGTTCCATTGTCCTCCTACATTGTGTTTTCTCATTGTTCCATTGTCCTCCTACATTGTATTTTCTCATCGTTCCATTGTCCTCTTACATTGTGTTTTCTCATTGTTCCATTGTCCTCCTACATTGTATTTTCTCATTGTTCCATTGTCCTCCTACATTGTGTTTTCTCATTGTTCCATGTTCGTTATATCTAGCCATTAAAGGGGTAGTTACAACGATGTTCCTTTTTACACTCTGTATCATGTACAGGCCTGTATGTACGTGTTGGTACATGCAATATTGTTTCATTGCTAGAAGAGGTGCGTTTCGCGTTAATAGCTCGGTAAATACATAATCCAGCGTTACGATAAATGAATTTACATCAAATAGAAAGAAGTGATATATCTAAACGAATCAAATAACTGTATTGACATTATTAGATTATATTTATATAATTATCTTATTTCAGTACATAGGTAATTATAAATAGGATTACATACAAAGTTCAGTAACAAGGTACACATGCACCTAAGTTTAAAGGAGGTGGGACGCTTACACATGTATATACTTTTATGGAACGTGGGAACCATAACCGTAATATACGGGAAATATCTTACCTATGTTTCTAAACGTAGAATAAGAGAATTGTTCACAATATTCGATCATGAGGTACACTCTCTGCGGGTGCATGGTTAGCTCATGGTTAGCCAAGTTTTCTGTACTGTTCTTGCAAAACCCCGGTATTGTTCAAAATTGAACAGTGAAGTGCACATAAGATACAATGTATCTACAACTACATTTCTCACATTCTAGTGCAAATACACCTCGATCAGTTACGAGAAAAAAACATAATATATTATATATTACTAGGTATTTAAATTTTGTAGCAAAACAGGCAATAAATTATTATGTCTATTGGCAATCGACGAATAATACTTGCAATTTCGAGTAAATTTATGTTTTAATAATCGCTGTTCCCTAAAATCTTTTGTTTTAAAGACAGCATGTCGTATTTACTGTGCTTATTTAAGCGTTGTTCGAGACTTATATAACAGATTGTGAAAACTAATATGAACTAAGGCACCGCCTAAACGGGGATTAAATAGATGTTGGGTAATTGCTAAGCTATATTTCAGATATATGGTATAGAATTTTTTTAGGTACATGTAATTGGGAATTTTTTCAACAATAACACGTATTCTGTAGAATTATTATTATTTTAGTTACGTTTCGGCCGAGGCCTTCTTCAGAATAACAAAACAACGGATTTTTTTTTTTTTTTTTTTTTTTAGGTACATGTAAAATACTTAAATAATGTTTCACAAGTTATATTTATACCAGTGTGCTTATTTATGGGATATACAGGCATCTATGCCAAATATAGTAAATATTTAACAATTTTATTTGATTTTTGCCATACGCTAAAACGTGACGCCGTCCCTTTAAGACTGCATTCGCAGTATATTCATTTCATATTTGATACATGTTAACCGCATACATGTAACACATTTGTCAGAGAGAATATTTTCTGTAAGGGTACCCAGACTTTTCAATTAGCCGTCCAATGAATTGAACAATTTCAGTTTCTGTCCTGGGTACGTTTTTTCCTGGGTACATTATCGCATGTATTTTTTTCAGGTTTTCCAACGAAAAATCCTGCTTTATAAGATTGGGACAATTGGTCCCGGACTAGATGACGGGCAGCAAGGCAGCGATGTCAAACAATTTTTAACTAGGGGTTTCCGGTCAATAACTTGAAGTTTGGATAGGCTGATCTTAATGATACTTTGTATATAGCAAGCTTGCATGGATACCTAGCTTGAGATTGTATTTGGGGTCATGGTCACATTTACTAAAAATACATAAAAAAGGTTTCCGGTCAATAAGTTCAGTTTGCATTGGGCATTTTTCATGAAATGCTATGTTTTGTGCTGGCATATTCATGCTTTCTACACTTATTAACCAGGCTTCAGAATCATTCGTTATTATATTTGGGTATAGCCACAAATGTGTGGGCAGGCAGCGTAAGCAATTAATTCTGTGCTCAACTCCTATGTTTCTCAAGAATTTTCAACCATTATTAGGCGGACACCCGTACAGAAAGACTGGTTTTGCGATAATGCGGTGTCTTGTGTAAGACATATTTTGATTGGTCGACTCGATAATAAATTCTTAGGCCAATCGCAAAGCTGAAACATTTTTCTAACTTGGTGTTTTTGTACTCTTTTTCTGAAGTCTCGATGATTTCGCGAGGGAAAAGGGGAACCTTTGTGCATTAAAACGATTGAATTATTGGTAAATGACAACCGGAAAACAAAGTCTTACACTGAGATCATGATAAAAGGACTTGGAAACAAGGAAAACCTTCTTTTAATGTGTAAACGCCACCTTAAAAGGGAATAACTGCATTTGTTGATTTTAGCAGAAAAAAGTCCATCTGACAGTCAGACTGACTTTTTTTAGTCCGCCAGATCGTCAGTCCCACAGGTTATCAGCGATTATCGGGAAGTCGGGTAGCCAAACAATCAGGGACCCCGGTCCGGAAGACCTAAAATTGAACTTGACCTAGATTATAATGAAATAATTTATTCTGTAGAAATTTCATCAAGAAAAGACCAACATTTTTATCTCTATTGTCTACCGTGACAAGAAATTTCTAGGACTTGACCTAGTGACACATTTTTTGACCCCGGATGTCACAATATTGAACTTGATTTTTAAAATAATATCCTTCTGATTAAAGGCTTTGGAATATAAGGCCAAATTTGTGACCTAGTGACTACATAAGGCATTTGACCTACTGACCCAAGCGAATAGAGTTAAATTATTTTACTTCAGGCTTTGCGGCTGCAGAGATGCATGTGAAATTTTTGTTTGACCCTGACCGCAGATATGTACGATTTTAGGCAAACATTGCGTGAGATGCACAGTAGTCACGCTATCGAGCGCTATGCTTAGAAACAGCTTCTTAAAATAAGCGCTACTGTAAATCGGAAAAAGTGAAAAATATATTATTATTTCGGCATGCGCTTGTGGCTAGCTGACTGTTACGAGTACATAGCGCTGAAAAGGGCAACCAAATCACCCCGTTTCTAACGAAATCACTTGGTAGCGCTTGCCTAGCAGTACAATGTAAATATCTTTTTGTACACAACACATTCAAAATGAAATTGTCATAATTTGATTCAAAATGAGTAAAATCAATGGCATACCTTTATTGTACTTTGTAGGCCTAACTGTATTCTTGAGAGCAGTTCCAATTAGTCCAGGGGAAATTTCTAAACCTACTGTAACCATATTTCGTCCAGTCCATAGTATCGGATCAGCTTCAAGCCTTGGAAAATTGAAGATATAGCAAAAGCGACACCGTATGACGTTAATTGGGGGCCTAGTCAATCATACAAGACCACAACAAACATCACACAATTGTGCTCCGCAGTTTCATACTCCCACGAACCGAACTCCAGCTACCGATGGTGATCAATCCGGAATCAATCCATTGAAATAGATATGCGATAGTTATTTGTTTTGGATAATTAACGTCTGAAGTAGGCTTAAGTAAACTTTATCGAAGATATTACATAAGCGACAACGTATGGACCCTGCTAGTACACAAGTTTGTCCACCACAAATAATTAATGCACCAGTCAGTTGCATCCGCAGTTCCTCCCGACCACAGGGATCCATGGCAGATAGGCCATGTTTTTACCATCCAGCTACCCCCAAGGCAGGGGAAATTTAGGAATAGGATTTTTTCTGCGAATACCAATAGCCTAGAGACAATATTTACCGGTAGATATCAGGGGAAATGCTGGAGATTTTACCATCAGCTTCCCCTGTAGGCCGTAGAAGGCTGAAGGGCTGTTGATTTTGACAACTCAAAATCCCGGAGCGCCCCTTCACCCGGGGCTGGGGTGCTGTGGATGAAACTAACTTGTACATAAGTATTATACACACTGACAGTAACAAAATAATCTCATAAACATTGCTTTGACAAGCTATACATTGAGACATAGAATTGTTGATTTGCATTGTTGACATGGAACGAATTGTAGCCTACTTACGTTCAAGCATCTGCAAACGCTTTGGCTAGTGACACGTAAAGCGGAGTATCTACAGTAGCGTATTTCTTACTTCCCTTTGTTTTTTTTAAAATATTTTTTTTATTTATTACACATTTTTTAAAAATGATATTTAATCGAAAGAGAACGATAGGCTCAACCGTTTACAGCTTACTATTTTTTTTATAATCCAAGGACTATTCACCTCGGAAAACTGCCTGAAATTTTTGACCGGAAATAACTTTTTTTGAAAGCATTAGTACCGGCAGAAACTCAACGAAGATATGCACGTTCGCCTGTTAACGGTCTGGGTATTTTCAATAGCCCCGCTGCGCGGGGCTATTTAAATCCCCTATAACTGCAATCCCAGTTTGTTGAAGTCATTGACTTCGATACATCTTCGATTCTCTCGGATAATAGTTGAGTTGGTTCCTGGCAAAAACTGTGAATTTTGCACAAAAATATTAACTTCCATGGAAAGGTCTCTTTTTGGAATTGAGCGATGTTCTTGAAAGTCGTCGCGTTAAAATTTGTCGAAGAATAAAGCCTACACGGTAACAGTTGTTTTTAAATTGGTGTTGGCACATGTTTACTTGTATTCTAAGCCAACAAATTGCGTCACATACACATTTCATAATATTTATTCTTTATTTATGTTTCAGCAATGTACATAGATGATAATGTGAGCATCCTATAAATTTATATACATTTTTCCGAATTACTAATTGGCCTCGCAATGAAATATAATATCACGCGATATATTCATTCATTTTTTCTAAAATTGTGTTGTTTTTTATTCCATGCACTATCTATCGATTTCAAGGTATATTACACAATGTCCACAATATGCTAATTAATAAAATATACTACATGCATGTCCACACTAGTACTAGTTATGCAATATCTGCGATCTGTCTGGGTGTACTTTATTTTCGGAAGAAACAAATCGTGCGTCAAATGAAAACACCAAAAACCAGTAACATGTTGAATTTTGCCGCGCTGGTAGTTCGTAGTGTAGTCGTAGTATAGTTGTGGGATGGTCTTACGACGGTCAGACGACTCACACACACTCAATTTCAACAAGGGGGTGGAGGGTCATGCAAAAGTGATCGCATACATTGCACTATTACTGTAAGGCTGATGTGCCATCCAAAATATTGTGAGTAAAACTAAAAAGTGCTGATGCGAGGAGGGGGGATACAATATATTAAGATACTGTGCGTGTTGATATATATTATCATGTTTACACATATTTACACAGCGGGACATCAGCGACGGGCTTATTAGTGTATCATAGAGGCTATAATGATTCTATTACATTGCAACATAATTAACAACATATCCAGGTGTGTATGGCTGTTCAAATAAACAGCGGACAATGTATGGCCTACACTAACACATATACACGTACATATTGAATAAGACCACCGGCGATTTTGTAAAAAAGTTCTTATATTTGTTGTGGTTGGATCTAAATTTCAAATTCGGATTAACGTCGTACTGACGGTCCTTATAAAGAGTCTGCATGGATGTTCTGGGGAGGTCTGTGAAGTTGGCCGTTAACTGTTAGGTGTTAGTTCAGAAGTGAAGTCAATGCCAGTTAGCTTCTGCAAGAAGTTAACTAAGAGGTTAAGTTTAAAAAAAGCTTCACTTCTGAGTTAACATACGAGTAAACCTCTGGCAGATGTTAAAACCCTGGGTATTCGACTACTTGCTAAGCCCAGAATAAAATCTAGCTGAAATTGAAAAAAGTTATGCTATTTGATTGAACATAATTATACTATCGAGTCAGGCTGAATGGGTCAAGGTCCCCTCGGGTACTACTTCACCGTACCCCGGGTACTTAATAGTATACTTCACCGTACCCCAGTATGCTTACAGGTACCCCATTTTTACTGCTGAATTTTTTTAATTGATATGATTTTAATCGCCGAACACATTTATACATGAAAGAAAGGTAGGAAGATTTCATTTCGGAAGATTTCATTTCGGAATATTTCTACCCACAATATTTATTTTGTTTTACCGTCGAATTTCTAAAAAAATATTTCATTGTCGTAAAAATCGATCACGTGATGGTCACGTGACTACGCTTGGAACAAAGTCCGTAATAAAAAAACTGACGTTTTTGGCGCACTTGATATTTTTCAACAGATTATGTGCATGCAAATAGTGTTCAATTCGTTTCCATCAGCCAGAATATTTACTTATTCTTCGTCCTTTTCTCCGCTGGAAATGTAATCATGTATAAATTTTTTTTTTTTACTTCTTTCATTTGTATAAACAATATTTTTTTCAATGCCGTGATGGCCGCCGGTTAACGTCATTCTATTATTTTGTTATTTTACGTCATTGGTTTTTGGTGCGCTGTAAACCCGGGTACGATTGAGTATATCGGGGTACGATGAAGTGTTATATGCGAAATCGAGGTACGATGAAGTAGTACCACGGGGACCTTGACCCATTCAGCTCTAGTCAGGTAGCCAGGCTACCGCTTATCTTGAGAAAAAAAAGAAACAAAATATGCAACATGCAGTGCTAGGCTTGCTTTATTAAATGAAAGCATTCTGTACCCCTCCCGAAAGTATATAATGAGGATAAATGTAAATCAGATAATACAGCCGAATGTGCTTATCAACGGTAATCAATGAAGACAATAGATAAATACCATGCACAGCGGGTAACGCCTGTTTTACAAGGACACCGTCGACTGACAATGATCACGTTCTGTTACGTTGGTAATCCGTGTTTCAAATGGATTATAAAGTAGTTAACTGATTTATATAGCTGGCTAGATGTAGACTAACCAGTGAATAACATATTTGGCAAACCTATGTCATAGTGAGCACACAACAAATACATGATTTGATTATTGTATTACATATAAGATAAACAAATGCTACGGCATATTGTCCAACCCGGTTAAATTGAGACTCATTGCATAATTCGTTCAAATCCAGAAAAATGCGATGTTATTGAAACATATAGCTGTCCTTATGCGGAGATACAACGGTATATAGTAGATAAACACACGAATCGAATTCAGTCGAGTATAGGCGGACGTGCGTACGGACTTTGATGAGTCTCACTTTAATCTGGTCAAGCTATACCACTCTCATCGTGTTCACCCACGAGTGAGGGCATATGTAAACTTGTCTTGTAAACAGAATGGAACAGAAATTGGACGGTTTTTATAAAAGGTGTGGAAGGAAAATGTCATTGTATTGAATAGAAACTTGCGGACATTAAGTTTAGTGATAAATAGTGACAAATTTAGAGCCAAACTGTGTGCATTCTGCTCCATATTCGGAGCCATTTGAAAGTCACGGCGACAACATGGCCTATGGTTAGCATATCAAATTAAACAAAGACGACGGTTTTCCATTTTATATTAAGGTAACGAAATAGCACCCTATTGATTAATACAGAAGTGGTTAATGAATTTGTTGATTTATGTTCTGTACGACTCGACACGGCACGGTACGACTCGACACGGCACGGTACGACTCGACACGGCACGGTACGACTCGACACGGCACGGTACGACTCGACACGGCACGGTACGACTCGACCTCGATACGAACGACATTGTACGAAACGTCACGCTGCTCGACTCGGCTAAATATGCATAAAGAAAATGGTAAAATTAAAAAAAAGATAAAAATCTGATGTTCAATTTGTCAAAAGTTTTTTTTGTGCCAAAATACAGTGTTGTAATTATGATGAACAAACAGTAATTGCTTGTTTCTTGCATCCATTATAGATATTATACGTATATGTTACGCGAATTGTAATTTACGGATTATCACAGAATTCGACTAGTTTATTTACCAAAGGTAATTGGTTATGCGCAAAAACCGTAAGTTAGCACAGTTGTGAGCTAAAGTTCAGTTACCTATCATTACTAGAGTGCATATAAATGTGTTAATGTTCTACTTTATATACTGCAAGATGTCCTACTGAATTCGGATAGGGCCATTCATAGTGTCACCTTGGCTTTTGTATTGTTGCTTCACGAAAATGCGAAGTGACATAATAGCTTTACAATTGGTCAATCGCTCGACACTCGCAAAAGATGACAACACTATTGAATGACATTTTGAACAGAGAAACGAATGTATGCATATTGAATTAGCAGTCTGTTTGTGCCATAGATACACAAAGTTGTATGTTCAAACAGAATTCCACGGAAGGATCGATGCTCAAATTGAAATAATGGTTGACACTTGATTCTGTGTCGATGTGTCAAAAATGGTTTCTTTTATAATTATGTTGATCATGCGAGTATTCATGTAGAATATTATAGCATAATTAATCTTGGTCTCGAATTTTATACCAGAGTGGCTAGATGTGTATCTATATAGATATATCGATACGAGACGTTTTAATATACTTTCCACACTAATGTTTTTATACTTAACGATGTCCGGGTGTAAAAACGTTTTTTGAAAATATTGAGGACTGCATTTTAAACGGTTTTATTCTATTGTATACCCTTTAAGACAACTGCATGTGAATTTTAAAACACTTTTATTGTCATTTAAGAGAGTAATTTCTATTTTTATATCCCTACACCTTGCGTAAGAACGTACTGCAAAAAAATGGAGTCATCTGCGTGATAAATATAATACGTCTCCAACAGATTACACAATAAAAACAAAGAGTGTGTTTAAATCTAATGATAATGATTATTTCTTCAATCAAAAGTTTAAAAATGATGTTTGGTCTAATTATGAAGTAGATATAAATAAAACTGTAACCCTACCCTCCTTGAAAGCAAGGCAATTTTTCGCATATTGCCAATAAATACCCTAAAGATAAATGGCAATAAAATATGATCTAAACAATTTGTACCATTGATTATTTTTCAAAAATAACTTCAATGTGTTTGTAATGTTTAATAAAATTTTGAAAGGTTTTACCGAGCGGTTTTGAAAATATACATTTCAGTAATCCATAGAAACCCGATTTTTGTCTATATTTTACTCCTAAAAAATTAAAGAAAAAAAGAAATTTTTTTTTCTCCTAATTACACTTAAAAGTGATGTCACAAAGCCAAAACATTGTCTAATAACCAAACAATAAATAAAAAAAAGAATAAAAATATTTTGGCTCTAGTGGGGGTTGAACCCACGACCTATAGGAAATCAGTCAAATTGTCATAAAATTACTGAACTTGAGAACTCTTCACGAGGAGATTCTTTATTACACCCGGGTATCCTTAACTCTGTCAACCATGTATACATGACCGAATGAAATGTAGCTATAATATAGATGTGTTATGGTTTTGCAGAAATAAACAACGAAAAGTTGAGGTTGGTTTAAACATTAGTTTTAATAGCAAGGAATGGTTTCAAGAACAATTATATGATGTGAGTGACAGCCCGGACATCTGCCAGAGGCCCACTACAAACACGAAACGACGGTCAACTTTGTTCATTTGTTTAGTATCTTGTCCGATGACGATGTGTTTGTTTAATCGCTAACATTTTGGGAAATAATAAATAATATGATATTGGGGAAAGGTTGTTTGAAGAGAAACAAGTTTTTCGTTTTCGTAGCGAGAGAATTACTTCTAATAATTCAGACCCCGCAACTAAGATTTTAAAACTAACCGCGTTAATCACAGACGTGTGTTAACACAGCACAAACGTACCTTGTGAAAGCAATGTAGACCGTTATGGTGAATTCAATGTCAGTTTTTACCCATTTATCTTTACAATTAAACTAGGTCGTACATTCTGTTAATGGTTTGTTGTTGTATCATAATGATCGCAGTTCAGACACCATTATGTAGACAGAACTAGAATAAAATATTCTTTATGGGCTGTTGATAAAAGATAAAATAACCATTTCATCAAAATGATGATTATAATATAAAAGTAGGATGACATTAACACAGCGTGTAGACGCCCCAGGCTCTAATCTGGTAGCGGTAGCGCCTGGTTACATGCCGAAACTGTGGGGACACAGAAGATTGTCGGCCATTTTGTTACGACAATTTCTTAAAAAGACTGCTTCATTTGCTGAGTGTTGCATTCCCTGTCCGAATTCCTCATACCCTTTTTAAAAACACTCTACAACATAACCACTTTTACAATGTTAAATAGGTGGCTCTTTGTCTTCACCATGTGTAAATTTCAATATATTGGTAACTTTAGTTACCATAGTGAAACAATTCACATAGATGTTGCTAATTGATATTCCACAGTGGTTGATCTATTGCCAAAATGAATGTCATTAATTTCAATTACCCGTGGTTTGCTTATTTAATATTAACACTACTAAGTAATGTTTTGCTTCGTATTCTAAACTGATATTTCACAATTTGCTAAAGCAATACACATCTTGATCTGTTTCTAAATACGATATACATGCATGTTGATGTATATCCAATATCTTCAAAATAGTTTCGTACTCCATCAAACCTACACTTACTGCTCTAATGTGTTTCGCTTTCTTTCAATTATAAACAAATAAACATGTATGGTTTTACAGCCGTTGATAATGAAACAATAATTAACAAAGCTGCACGATTTGCTGCTTCGTTAGTTTGGCTGTTTTTTGTTCAATATAATGATTAACGATTTTACATTGATATAACCAGTTAAGGTTTTGACGAGACATGTAGGTTGATATTATAGAGGTTTGTGAATTAAATGTAGTCTTGTGAGTTAACTGTAAGGTCAAGTCGATTCGAGTGGAGAACTCAAAAAGTAAGTCAACATCTCAATTAAGAGGTAAACTTCAGAAGTTAAGTCAAAAATTGAAACTTTTCAGTAAACTTCTTAACTCAGACGTTAATTCAAAAGTTAACTACATGTGAGAAGTTAAGTCAATTGAAACTTTTGCCGATAACAAGATAAAGAAATAACGCTCTAGAAATATCACCTGAAACAAAATTACATCGATATTAGAACAATGCCTATTACATTATCAACTCAATAATAAGACCACCTCTGTAAAAAGACAACATAAGAAGCACCACTTCAATAATTTTCATCAGAATGCCGTTTTTTCGAGTTCTCACGTTTTGCTTGGAACTTGGTCGCTTATTGGCGGCGCTTCATTCGGCCATATCCGCTATTATATAATTTCTTAGTGAAAGTGGGTCATCCTGCATTTTATCGGCGAGGACTTTGGTTTTTAATTGTTTCTTCGGCTTATGTGTGGGTATTGCTCAGTGTAGTTGCTAGGAATATGTAATATTATTTCCCACCCCGTTCCTACCTTACCCATTATTTTAACTAGGTCAAAGCGTAAGTGTGCCTCTTAAGGTCACATAACGTTAGGTCACTGCCCTTAGTGTTTTAAACTAGGTCACGCCCCGGGGTTGTTGTGCCTCATTTGGTCGCCGTTTTGGCATGGATTTCTATGGGCATTGCTCAAGGTAGTTGTGTCGTGGTGTTTCTGATTTCTGTGCTCGACTGGTAAGGTTGAGTGCTGTCGTATGACGGTTGATTCACCTTGCCAAATACATTGAACTGTATCTTACCATAACCAACGTATCCTTCTACCAATATAACGGTGACTTCAAACAAGGTACTGAATCTTGGTCTGCCTTTGATGTTTAATCCAATAATATCACATACTACATTCTTAGTACCGACAGGTTAATCAGTTAATCAGTAACATCATTTCATGTTGGCGCCTTATAGAAGAAGATACCCGCGTGTTGTAAAACAACCCTAGTTTTATTAATACCACTAGATACAACAATTCTCCAGAGTAAATATTTTTACTTAACTAATTATTGTTTTGCATTTTTAGCTTCATACCATTTAGCTCTTGTTATCTTCAAAGAAAGCTGCATACATAAGGACAATATTTACAGGATGTATTTATATAAACAGTAAATGATATGCAAAAATAGAAATCATAAATTGTTTATCATAGTTAGGTCAGATATTACCATTGGAATGTTTGGAACAAATATTCTGCTACTAGCTTAAGGACATCAATTGACATTTCTGCAGACGCGTCGTAGCCATGCCACGCGTAGATAAGGGTAGTCTCTGTTACTACGGCGAGCGGCATTCGAACGTATAGAAATTATTATTTTTACGCCAAATTTTTCGCTTGAATCGAGATTTAAACATATATATTTCAACCCATGACTATTAACCCCTTTAAATGAATATATCGTCGGTCCTTTTTACTTAATTTTGCGTATTAAACCAGCTATTCAACCATAACCTTTTATCGCTGGAGTAGCCAATGTATAGTCTTCAAATCTGGAAGCATTTACTTCTATCTTTTAAAGGGTATACGTGAAGGGTATTCATATATTATGACATGAAATAAGTGAAATAAATTCGACTCTTATTCTATGATAAAATGATAAATAACTTGGGCTACCTATGGAAACATACACCCGTGTCTCCCAGGGAGGACTATTTCTGTCCTGTGGGCGTGACAGACACTGCCCTCACTTCGACCCCCAGCGCGCGCCATACCTATAGGCCACCTCTCCCCACAAATCAAATGAAATACATATAGGGGATGATGTACAAAATCACACAGGTATCTAGAAATAATGTCATAAATTCAATGGTGATGTTGTATGCACGTACAGCTGTCTCACGTGTCAGACGCTCAAAGTAAGTTGAGATGACGCCAATATCAGACTGTTCAGAAACTTATAAAAAAAACTGTCAATATGTCCCGAAATTAATTTAAAACGTTTCGTTCATCTGGTCTGCTTGTCAATTAATAAAGAAGTGATTTCCACAGAAAGCGTCTGACACATGTTCTTTGTGAAAACGTGCATGACTGCAGAAAAGTTGTAATCAAATAGATTTTACCATGCTCATCTGTTAATAATTGATAATACTAAGCATCTTTTACTGCATGAGTTATCGCCGTAGCTGGGTTGAAGGTAGAAATGCACTCTACATGGAATACCCGGATCAGTGTCTGTGGTGTTCAATGCGCGAATCCCTCCAATTCCATGTATTTGCACAACATTAACTGTAAGAACGATAAACGTAATTGTATTTCATTCAGCAGCTAATCAGTTACACCTCTACATCAGGGGTGGAACGATAATAAGTCATTATTCAGAAGAATGTTCCAATCAACGAGGAGATATTTTTCTTACTTGATGAGTTGATCTGTGAAACAGAACATTATGCAAGGTGTACATGGTTACTTTCATAACCATTCTTCTTCTTATTATTACAGCATCTGCTATTTCAACCGAGTGAACAGTATTAATTTAGTTCTCGGTAAATGTCACGACTCCGTGAGAAAACAAGGGTGCAACGATTTAAATATTGTTCACTTGTTCATTCGGGTTGTACCATATTGTCTTGGTGTGGTAAGATACATCGATGCGAGACGTTTTTATAGTTTGACGAAAAGAGTGACACGCTTAATTCAAACAAAGTCATTCACACTGTTTTCTTTATCTGAGAATGTTGGTCCATATCCGTAACGTAATGCAAACATATTGTTTGACACCTGTAGTATGCAAGATATAATTATAACATAGTAAGACCTTATCCAAAACCTATAGTATGCCATATAGATTTATAACATAGTTAGACCTGTAGTTTGCCAGATAGAATTATAACATAGTTAGACCTGTAGTATGCAAGATAGAGTGAAAGCATTGTTAGACCTTATCCAAAACCTGTAGTATGCCAGATAGAATTATAACATAGTTAGACCTTATCCAAAATATAAGAAATATTGGAATGTTATTCTGAACACCAATTTTGCTTTAGATACCTAATAATACGAATATATTATTCATATGTAATCACAATTACCCTTATGGGATACTTAAGTAAGGTCAATTAGCATGAAAATGTCAATTTTAGAAAAAACCATTTGATCTTTTCTGGATCTTTCAGGATTTTTTAAATAACTTTTTCCCACCTTCTAGCCATTTTACACTGATATAAAAGTGATTAAACACCCACCTCGAATGCATTTCCACACATTAAAAAGCAAAACAATGAAAACATCATTATGATGGAATTTTGCATTTCCTTACATCTAATAATTCTGACATAGATAAGGACCAAACCAGCTGGTGTTGTCAGCAACCAAGATCTTGAAACTGACCACGCTAATCATAGAAGTGAATAAACACAGTACAAACGTTCCTTGTGAAAGCAATGTAGACCGTTATGGTGAATTCAATGTTAGTTTTTACCCATTTATCTTTATAATTAAACTAGGTCTTACTTTCTGTTAATGGTTTGTTGTCGTATCATAATCATCGCAGTTCAGACACCATTATGTAGACAGAAATAGAATAAAATGTACTTTATGTGCTGTTGATAAAAGAGAAAATAACCATTTCATCAAAATGATGATTATAATATAAAAAGTATGATGCTATTAACACAGAGTGTAGACGCCCCAGGCTCTAATCTGTAATACAACATAACGTAGCTCAATCTGCTATGATTCATTATTAAAATGTACTTTCGAGATTAGCCCAAAATAAAACAGTATCGATGCTTTTGTCTCGCATTTACTATCATGTACAATAATATGTGTTAATTTTGTTAATAGTTCAATGTTTTGTCGCTTAAATTGTTGCCAAATAAAATTATAAAGTGGGTCATAAACCGCGTAGGACTATAGCGGTAGCGCCTAGTTACATGCCGAAACTGTGTGGCGGCTATTTTGTTACGACAATTTATTAAAAAGACTGCTTCATTTGCCGAGTGCTGCTTTCCTCATACCCTTTTTAAAAACCCTTTACAACATAACCAATGTTAAATAGGTGGCTCTTTGTCTTCACCATGTGTAAATTTCAATATATTGGTAACTTTAGTTACCATAGTGAAACAATTCACATAGATGTTGCTAATTCATATTCCACAGTGGTTGATCTATTGCCAAAATGAATGTCATTAATTTCAATTACCCGTGGTTTGTTTATTTTATATTAACACCACTAAGTAATGTTTTGCTTCGTATTCTAAACTATATTTCACAATTTGCTAAAACAATACACATCTTCATCTGCTTCTATATACGAGGTACATGCATGTTGATAGATTTCCAATATTTTCTAAATAGTTTCTTACCCCATCAAACACCCACTTACTGCTCTAATGTGTTTCGTTTTTTTTTCAATTATAAACAAATAAACATGTATGGTTTTACAGCCGTTGAAAATGAAACAATGATTGACAAAGCTGCATGATTTGCTGCTTTGTTAGTTTGGTGTTTTATTTTCAATTGAATGATTAACGATTTACAACGACATAACGAGTTATGGTGTTTACGAGACATGCAGGTGGATTTTCTAGAGGTTAGAAACCACCTAATATTGTTGTTCTTTAGTTCAATTTAACGTGACAATGGCCGACCCCAAATTTCAACACGTTTTACTCTATGGCCAGCTTGCACACACATATCATATCCAAGAAGGATATTTGAGCTTCAACATAAGGCAATAAAAAAGGGGGTCATTATCTTCTTAGAAAAAGTTTGCTCATCTAAGGTGGAGAACATATGTTTGCGATCGCGCGAATTAATCCCTGCTCAGTTTATCATTATTTATATTATAACATCACATACATGTGTGCAATGACCTTAACCCTAAGTTCATGAATTCAAAGCAGACATGTCAATACATACCTCCATTTTTAGCCAATCCAATTTTTATGCAGCTAATGTATTTAGTGGTTGCTAACCTACTATGTTCATTACTACTATGTACACTCATATAATATTATAAGTACACCAACACAGTACAAAGCTATTCGTGCAAATGGTGCCTGTAAAGTTGTTTAATTTTGCATTAGACGCCTAATAATGTGTCTATTCTTCATATTTGATCACAGTTACCCTTATCTGAAATAAGGTCAATATTCGTATAATTTGATAAATTCTAGATTTTCACTTTTTTACACTATTTAAACAGACAAAAAATTGCAAAAACCCTATCTGAATTCATTGTAATACATTTAAATGCAAAAAATATGCATTCAGTGGAATTTTGCTCTTCTTTAGGTAAGAAACCACCAAATAGATTCGTTCGTTAGTTCAATGTGAATTGACAATGAACGACCCCACCTTTCAAGTAATTGTCTATTGTCAGCAGGCACACAATATGATCTTAAAGAAGAATATTTGAGCTTTAAGACATTTTGAGAGTATCACCATTTGAGCCGCTTATGCATTTAGTGGTTGTTTACCTAGAGTTGTGTGAATTTGGCTGTTAACTATTAGGTCAAGCAAATTTGAGTGGAGAAGTTAACTCGGAAAATAAGTCCAACATTGAAAAGTTTAGATACGAAGCTAACTCAAAAGTTAAGGAAAAAATTGAATATTTGAGTCAATCAAAAGTTGACTCAAATTTTGTCGAAAACAATTACAATATCAACTCAATAATAAGACCACCACTGTAAAAAAACACATGAGAAATAACACTATAATAATTTTCACCAGAATGTGCCATTCTTTTGATTTGCCATGTTTTGTATAGATATGACGGTTGATGCACCTTGTCAGTTACATTGAACTGTATTCTACGAGTACCAACTTATCCTTCTACCAATATCAAGGTGACTTCAAACAAGGTACTGAATGTTGGTCTACCTTTGATGTTTAATCCAATAATATCACATACCACATTCTTAGTACAAACAGGTTAATCCAATAATATCACATACCACATTTTTAGTACCAACAGGTTAATCCAATAATATCACATACCACATTCTTAGTACCGTCAGGTTAATCCAATAATACCGCATTCTTAGTACCAGCAGGTTAATCCAATAATATCACATACCACATTATTAGTACCAACATGTTAATCCAATAATATCACATACCACATTCTTAGTACCAACAGGTTAATCCAATAATATCACATTCTTAGTACCAACAGGTTAATCCAATAATATCACATACCACATTATTAGTACCAACATGTTAATCCAATAATATCACATACCACATTCTTAGTACCAACAGGTTAATCCAATAATATCACATTCTTAGTACCAACATGTTAATCCAATAATATCACATTCTTAGTACCAACAGGTTAATCAAATTATATCACATACCACATTCTCAGTACCCACAGGTTAATCCAATAATATCACATACCACATTCTTAGTACCAACATGTTAATCCAATAATATCACATACCACATTCTTAGAACCCACAGGTTAATCCAATAATACCACATTCTTAGTACCGACAGGTTAATCAGTTAATCTGTAACATCATTTCATGTTGGCGCCTTTATAGAAGAAAATACCCGCGTGTTGTAAAACAACCCTAGTTTTATTAGTTCCACTAGATACAACAATTCTCCAGAGTAAATATTTTTACTTAACTAATTATTGTTTTGCATTTTTAGCTACATACTATTTAGCTCTTGTTATCTTCAAAGACAGCTACACACATAAGGACAATATTTACAGGATGTGTTTATATAAACAGTAAATGGTATGCAAACATAGCAATCATAAATTGTTTATCATAATTAGGTCAGAAATTACCCTTGGTCATACAATTCTTGAAACAAATATTCTGCAACTAGTTTAAAGAGGCGTTCCCTATAACTTTGATCATTTAAATCAATTCAGGAATATTATACATTGAAAAAGAACATTATTGCTTACACTCCTCAAATGTTCACCATAAAACTTCTACTAATTACCGGATAAAGAATGAAAACATATTTCCGTAACGAGCCAAAATAGCCACGAGTTGTTTCCCTTTAACCACATAATAATAAATCGATGGAAGCGATAAATAATCATTTGTGATTTAAATATATTTTGACATTATAGACACATGTTTGCGCACACCTTCTTCTGGCAAATTATGATAATTCATAGTGCTTTGTACGTTTAGCACATTTAATGTGATAGTAGAGAAAATATGCTAGTAGTCCGGCAGATAAACAGCATATTTTGGGGTAACCGTGCAATGTCTTCTATACAAAATGTTTTAGCGTTTTCTTGTTCTCAGGACCATACCATAACAGAATCCGAGTGATGCCACCTTGGCACCATTGAGCAATTCTCAGAATGAGGCCCTAAAGGGGGTATATGCATTTTCATGAATTAATCAGTATAAATACATTATTATTTTATCAAATGTACAGAAAAAGACAATAAACGATGTTTATATTATGCAAATTAATGTGTTTATTCAATTTATAAACATATGTAATAGTAAATTGTGCAAATGAGGCCCCACTCGTGGTTTACACTTTCAACGAGGCTCGTTATTAGAGGAACAAATGGATTATATTAGTAGATGATGCATGTTTCATTATATCTATTATTCGAATTGAATTCAGTGACATAGGTAAGTACAAACACAGCCAAATATTTAATTAATTTACCTGAGGTCCTGTCATCAGTTGGTAAATGAGGCCCCAAGGGTGGTATATGAATACAGGTACATTAGATTTTTATCAAAATAATCAGCTTAAACACATATAATTTATTATATTCAATCAAATGTAACGCAAACCATTAGAAATGTAGTTCATGTTGTGTTAAGTATTTTGTTGCATATAATATACCTTAATCGTAGCAAATTGTTGAATTGAGGCCCCGCTTGTGGTGGGCACCTAATATGTGTCCTGGCAGTAGGCCGACACAGACTATTAATTAGGTAAGTATGCATATACGGGGTAAACACATATTTCATTTGCGAATAACACAAAATGAATAAACATATATAAATACAAATGTAAAACAGCTTTGATAGCTGGTGTAATGCTTTAGTTAATGACATTAAGGCCCTAATAAGGGTAAATTAAAATTTGAAGAAAAGATGTATTATCGTATGAAAATCAATTGGTCATGATCCACTTTAGTATATGGGATAGCTTGAAGTTATGAAAGTGGGAATGAAATATAGGGGTATTAAAATTTGAAATACCTGTAATAAATTGCGGTAATGAGGCCCTGCTAGAGTAAAAACCTATAAATAAAGGATGTTCTAGGAACATGGCAATTAGTTCATTGCTCACGTTTGGAATAAACTATTCAAATGAAGTCAGTAACGTCGATGATTTTTGATGACCTCAATTACACTGATGAATATGGTATTCCATAAATTTGAGGCCTTTGTAAGAGTAACTTCAACTGTGAATAATGCTTTTCTGTGTTTCCCACCCAACTAGAGATGAACTGGTTGGCAACCCAGAGGTAGTCTCGCGTGTATCGGTGCTATACACTGGGTCACTTTGAGGAACCAATATGTCTCTTCGGAAAGAGCTAGGGCAGCGCGCCCGGATACGTTATATCCCATTGGATATAAGTGCTTGCACTTTCATGCGTTACCCTTAACCAAAAGGTTTAAATAATTACACAACAATTTAAGATAAGATACAAGATGATACCACATTAGGAAATAGAAAAACAGGAACATGGATCTCTGATAGTGATTACTTCCCATGTAGTATTCGATCAAAATGTTACATAAATCAGACTAATACGGCAGAACAAAATATGAAAAAAAACTTACTAATTGCTTGTTTGAAGATGCCATGCTCAGTCAAAATGACGAATACATTGTACAGAGTTCTGATGATATTTGATCAATTTACAAACCATTGTATTATATGAAACGTTGGACATAGTATTACACACAATTTCTGTTTATACTATTACTAAAAGCGTTGTGTATGCATATTAGCAATCACATTAAATAACGTATAATAACGTGTTTTATTAGGAATAATTATTTCAGACATGTGTTATCTAACTGCATAGGAAGCATAATTTTGTATGAACCGCTTCATAAATATTACTCTGACATCTATATCAGTGATTTTTATCTTCTGACCAGTGCTTCTATCACCACCACATACAGCCTTTCCATTCTGAAAGTGGTATTCATATAATCCCTGACTACAGACATTTGTTTCACTTTGCGGGATTTAACTCCTATTAAACAAATCATTACTGGCTCTACATGTATTAATGGCCACTGTATAATGTGATTCCGATCTCTTTGGGTTTCTCACAGCCACTCAGAGCCTTATAAGGAAGGCATTAACAAGCATCCGGTAGAACAATCAGACTGTGCATCATCAATTCACACAATGCCAAGCCAGATAGCATACAAACTACCCCAAAATAATCTATTAAAAACCACATAGTTTACTCCACACCCTATGTACTGCTGTTCAAGGCTCTAAGAGGCACAAACTATTAGTAGTCTGCCACCAACCATTCCATGTCATAAAACTATAGCTTACTCTTAATCCCCGAAATATAAGCATTTAAAGTACTGATCACCAGTGAGAAACATGCTACTTTATTCATGGCGTTATTGAGTACACAACACCACTATGAACCACCAAGTATGTATTTCAATTGCATGCCCTTTTGGTATTCAAGAATTGCAATACTATGTGATGAAGAGTACCGTATGGGGACGGTGTAGATTAATTGGTTACTAGTAAAGTGAGTACTTCATAATCATAGTTGACATACCATAACTCGCTGATGGAGGATCTTAATGGCTAGTTTTACTCTTTAATGAAGAGTTGCCCATGCCAATGAATGAATTTACTTCGTAGTCGCATGTACCCATAAAGGACCAGAATAACCTCAGTCGCTCCTGATATGTACCTAATAGAGTTTGACTATACCATACCGGGTATTACAATTTATATTGAATTAAAATGGCTAAACCTGATTGCAGCGTGTACTTCATTGGGATGTTCAACATTTTGGTGAGAACTCAACAGGTTTGAAATGTATGTTCTTGATAGCTAGTTCCCTTATGTACATAATGACTGTGCTCTATTGTTATCAGGATAATATCGGTTGCGGCACAGAGCCACTGACGCTAAGGCACCTTTCAATAGTTTGACCAAGACCAAGGGGTATTATATATTGTGTTTAATGTGTAATTTCACACCCTAAAGCCAAACATTTGGTCTGAATCCTCACATGGGAGATGCTCGTTTCATGAAATTGTCTGGTGTGCATGTCGGTCATCGTTAGTGGTTTAATTCTAAAATCAGGCTGAAGTATATTTCCGGGGAACCAGGATCATTCTGCATTATTCCCCGTTTGGAAACCCTCTTAGACATATTGATAGGTGAATTACGAGTATCTTATAGTACATGTACTTAGTTCTAAGTGGTAATAACAAGGTATAACATCTCATGTAAAAGAAAAATATAAGAGTTTAACGACAAATTACGGGCCTCAATTCATCATTTCATTTCCAATCTATAATTAAGTTGTTCATGTGAATGTAGGAAATTTACTTAAATTTGATTATTAAGTTAGTCTCATATTTCATATAATAACATATTGAATTGAACATGGTCTATGTATCGTTTTTTCTTTTTCCTTGTTAAACACAGACGCACATCCTCATTGCCTCATTTGTGTCAAAATGTAGTACATGACTATTTTAATAACTCTTTTTAACACTAATAGTTATGGTAAAAGTCGCATTCTGTAAAGTTTGGTGAAATAACTTGACATAATTACGAGTAGTTTGGTCGAATTTCATAAAGTTCATACATTTAATCTTACCCCTAGCAGGGCCTCAATTAAATTAATTTAACGGTTGATTCATGTTTGCACTTGTCAATGCCACTAAATTCAATATAAAATGTATTCAAATATAAAAATGTATGAGCATGCGTCATTTACTAATTTAATTCATTCGTTTTGCTACTAGCAGGTCTCGTTTTAGGTGTAAACCACGAGACGGGCCTCAATTTCACAATTTACAAATGTTTATAAATTGAATAAACACGATATTCGGCAAAATATAAACATCATTTAGGGTATTTTGCAACACGAACTACATTTAAGATGTTTTGCGTTACATTTGATTGTACATTATTGATTATAATTGTGTGTTTAAGCTAAATATATAGATAAAAAACTACTATACACTTTTGGAGCCACATTTGCTAAGTGATGACAGGGCCTCAAGTAAATAAGTTTAATATTAAACTATGTTTGTACTTACCAATATTACTGTATTCATTTCGAATACTAGATATTATGAAACATTTGTTTAGCATGCATCATTTACAAATTTTTAACCATTTGTTTGCCTAATAACGGGCCTCGTTTATGGTGTAAACCACAAGTGGGGCCTCATTTTCACAATTAACAATTACATATGTTCATAAATTGAATAAACACATTACTTGGACTAATATGAAGAACATTTAGTGTGTTCGACTTTACAATTGATAAAATAATAATGTATTTATACTGATTAATTCATAAAAATGCATATACCCCCTTTTGGGGCCTCATTCTGAGAATTGCTCAATGATGACAAGGTGGCATCATTCGGATTCTGTTATAGTATGGTTCAGAGAACAAGAAAATGCAAAACATTTTGTATAGAAGATATTGCACGGTCCCTTGCAAGTTCTGCCGGACTATAGTTATAGGGAAGTACAATGCATCTGTAAGGTAATTAATTAAGTCGTTATGCAAATAGATTCTACGACACTAGTTTCAGTTGCCGTATGTTAGCATAGCGCCACCAATTTACATTTCTCTACTTTACACTGATAAAGGATCTGACCCCAGTCTGTACTGTGCAGTTGACATTCCACTTTGAACCGGCAACTCATCCAGGCGACCGGGATTCAATCGCCGTGTTCTCAACACTGCACATCGACCACCTCAATATCTTACTTACAATAACCAATGTTAAATCGGTATTAGTGATGTTATTTTTATCACATAAATACCGAGATATCCATGTGAGAACAAATCGAAGAACATTGTTCTCCAACACGTGTGATAACAAAAATGTGCATAGTCTAATCCTTGATTCATACGATTCACTGAATTAATAACGAGCTTCGTTCTTTATGAATTCAAAATAATATGTTGAAACATTTCAATTATTGTAATTTAAATAAATATTAATTGTTTGCAGCTTTTAAAGCGTCGTTACAGACAGCAAATTGTGACTACTTTTTACGAGGAGACACTCGAAGGTGTTCTTCGGCGCATATTTTAGCCGAATTCGGACGCTTATTTTTTGTAAAAACTTATTTTTAATGTGATAAAAAGAATCTACCACTCGTTTTCTTTTGAGATCAACATTTCTTAATTTCGTCACGAAAAACGAAAAAGAAAGTTAAACAATTAAGCTCACATAGACTCATTTTA
Organism: Spisula subtruncata; assembly: GCA_963678985.1. Classification (NCBI taxonomy): domain Eukaryota; kingdom Metazoa; phylum Mollusca; class Bivalvia; order Venerida; family Mactridae; genus Spisula; species Spisula subtruncata. The sequence goes on from OY787675.1 coordinate 19,228,896, forward strand.
GGAATGTTGATCTGAAAAGAAACCTCGTGATCCTATATGTCAGACATGCCCGAAAAACAGATAAAATTAATGGTAAAAGCATAATTAATATGAACCACTTAAACGTTTTGTTATTATATCATTAATTATTACATAATTATTAATTACATAACTATAATGGCCGATATTATTTCTCGAGAACAAAGTAAGGTGAAGGTTCATTACCTAATAAAACATATTAGGAGTCTTTATACAGACACTAAGGTTGTTTGGTACTTGAAAATGTTCAGATACTTGAGTTATATCACTTTTTCGACAGTGAATCAACTCGTACAATTATAGTATGATTCGTTTAGATCTATTGCGATATATAATATAGGTCTGGGTGAACAAACGCTACGGATGACTGTACTTATTGTTGGCAATGTTGAAAATTATTCTCAATGTACCAGCACCACCCGTGTTGATCATTGTGTGTATTGATTGACCAAATACTTAGTACACAAACCAAAATGTATCGTGAATAAAGTAATACTTAGTCAAATACTCCAAGCATACGCATTTGTACGCAGTAACTGAACGATATCTTATCATTGAGCTACATGTGAAACTCAAAATATCCATGGCACATTTTCGTTGCTCTAGTCATGCGTTACATAGATATAATAACACTCCAATTGAATCAGGACTGTGTCAATATTGCAATAAAGTAAAGTACATCAGAGTTCTAGAATGTGAATACTGTATGTGTTTTCAATATCCAGAATTTCAACTAATGTGACAAAATTTTCTTGGTATACCTCAAGTACGAATATTCAGGATTTTTATAGACTTGTTAGTTCACGTGACGAAACAACTATTCACAAAATCGCTCTATAAATTGAAAAAAATGTCAAAACATATGAATAATTTGGTTACTTTCCTTTAATTTAATATATCAATTTTAAACAATTATATCCACTGACTTGTCTTTTTCATATTTTCTCTTGTCTATTCTATGTATCACTATTTGTATTGTTATAATTTTGGCCGGTTGTCTATGATATTTTAAAAGAGACTTTATTATGAACCCAAATATTACATCCATACAGAGCGTGGTCAAATTTTCATACCGATGCATTGGCGGAAACTCTTGTATTTGTGTTAGAATGTTACTCTGTACCCCGAGTGTTTGCTTTAGATGCCTAATAATACGAGTCTAAGTCTATTCTACATATATGCTATCACAATTACCGTTATCTGGTACTAAGGAAAGGTCAATATTAGCATTAAAATGTCAATTTTAGAAGAACAAATCAGATCTTTTCAAGATATTTCATAATTTGTTTTCACTTTTTTAATGTATTTTACACAGATTAAGTGATTAAACCCCATCTGGAATGCATTTCCATACATTTAAATGCTAAATAATGAAAATATGATTTTAAAGGAAATTTGCATCTAATAATTCTGACATAGATAAGGGCCAAACCAGCTGGTGTCGCCCACAACCAAGGCCTTAAAACTGACTGCATTAATCATAGAAGTGTTTAAACACAGTACAAACGTACCATGTGAAAGCGAAAGAGACTGATGAATTCAGCGTTTGTTTTTACCCATTGATCGTTATAATTAAACTAGGTCTTACATTCTGTAAATGGTTTTAGTCGTATCATAATCATCGCAGTTCAGACACCATTATGTAGACAGAAATAGAATAAAATGTTCTGTATGTGCTGTTATGGAGCCATATAACTGCCACCACTTAAAAATTGATTTTCATGAAATATTTCGTGAAATTAACGAGAGATTTCATGAAAACAGAAAAATATCATGAATGCAAGATAAGTATCTTAACGCGAAAAATTGCTTGTTAGTGCTCTGAACTGACACTACATAAAGATAATGCTTTCATGAAATCAAATAAGTTTTCCATGAAAACATAAAAATATTTCACGAAACAAAATTATTTTTTCATGAAATAATTTTCATGAAACCAGATCAGTTTTTCATGAAATAATTTTCATGAAACCAGTTATCTATAAATAGAAATATCTCATTCGGCGAACTACGCTTCTTGTCGCACATTGCTGATTTACTTGGAATGCAAGACTGTTTTGCATTTTGATTTTTTTACCAATGGAAAGTGTGATATCATAAGCATTATTCTCACTTGAATATGAAACCAGTAACTCGAACAGTAAAAAGTGCGATATCTCCTTCAGAACACATAGTTTTTTTATGTTATGTGTATATATTTTGCATATGGGCCGGAGGACATTTGTACAATAAGATGTTTGATTTGATTTGAGAACTATTGATAGAGTTATCGCGTCTTGTCGACATCATTAATGCCAGAGTTATTTTTCAAAAGCAGGGGAAGGGGCCATTTCTTTGAATTTAGGGAAAATAACTCATAATTCGGTAATAATGTTGTATAGTGTAACATGGCTTTGATAATGTAAGGAGCTTATGATGGTAAACAAGTATGCCAAGTTTTAAGGCAACGCCATGATGGACATGATGTAAAACGAAACGGTCAATTAAAGTTAACCAAGAATTAGACGCTTAATAAGTCTAAGTCCAAAATTAGGTCAATGTGAAGGTCAAAATGAGGTTAGGTGATATAGGTGTGTGGAGAATGTTCCAATACAACAACCATGCAAGTATGAAAGCTTTGTAGCAAGCCATATTAATGCTAGAAGAAACGGTCAATTTGGGTTAACCAGAAATTTGACCCTTCAATAAGTCTAAGTCCAAAATCAGGTCAAAGTGAGGGTCAAAATAGGGTCAGGTGATACAGGGGTGTGGAGAGTGTTCATATACCACATTCATGCAAGTATGGAAGCTTTGTAGTAAGTCATAATAATGCTAGAAGAAACTGTCATTTTGGGTTAACCAGGACGGACGGACGTGCGCAGACGAACGGACAGGTGAATCACTATAAGCCTCCCAATCTATCGATAAGGGGGCATAAAATTTTTTATCGACTTTCGTGAAAAGTTTCGCAAAACGTGAAACAAATTTGGTGAAAAATAATTGACATTCGTGAAAAAGTCTTCGTAAAACAAATCTACTTTCGTGAAAATATAGGTGGTTTCTTAAAAAAATAACAGGAATGTTGTGGCAGTTCAAAGCAGTAACTGGCAATTTTTCACGTTAGGATATTTATCTTGCATTCATGATATTTTTCTGTTTTCATGTAGACGCACCAGCCTCTGATTTATTACACAATATAACGTGGCTCAATCGGCTATGAATAATGCATTCCTAAATGTACTTTAGAGATAATCAGAAAATGAAACATTATCGATGCCTTTATTCTGCCATTGACTATTATGTACAATGATATGTGTTAATCTTGTTAATAAGTTTATGTTTTGTTATTTACATTGTTGCCAAATAAAATGGGTCACTATGAGCCACCGTTCAAAATTGATAACTGAACTGGAAATGTTTAAATATATACACTGCCAACGTTTATTTATAGTCCGATTATCACAAAGTTCATGGCCTTCTTCTTTAGTTCGTTATAAGTATAGATTAGTCGCGTTATCTGTATAAACCTAACCCTAACCGTTGTATATGTGGGCCATACACTGAGTAGGACTATAGCGGTAGCGCCTGGTTACATGCCGAAACTGTGTGTCGGCTGTTGTGTTATGACAATTTATAAAAGACCGCTTCATTTGGTAAATGCTGCCTTCCCTGTCCGATGTCCTTAAACCCTTTTTACAAAATCCTCTACTACATTACCACTCTTACAATGTTAAATATGTGACCCTTGGTCTTCACCATGTGTAAATTTCAATATATTGGTAACTTTGATTACTGTAGTGAAACAATTCACCTAGTTGTTGCTAATCCATATTTCACAATGGTTGATATATTGCCAAAATGAATGTAATTAATTTTAATTACAAGTGGAGAAGTTAACTCAGAAAGTAAGTCAACATTTCAATTAAGAGGTTAACTTCAGAAGCTAAGTCAAAATTTGAAAATTTCAGTTAACGTCAGAAGTAGAGTAAAATTTTGGACATTTCAGTAAACTTCTTAACTCAAAAGGTAATTCAACAGTTAACTACATGTAAGAAGTTAAGTCAATATTGAAAGTTTTGCCGATAACAAGATAAAGAAATAACGCTCTAGAAATATCACCAGAAACAAATTTATCTCGATAATATCAACACGCCTATTACATAATTAACTCAATAATAAGACCACCTCTGTAAAAAGACCACATAAGAAGCAACACTTCCTTACATCTAATACAAGACATTTTTTGTAATTCTGAAATAGATAAGGGCCAAACCAGCTGGTGTCGTCAGCAACCAAGATCTTAAAACTGACCGTGCTAATCATAGAAGTGTTTAAACACATAATTAACTCAATATTAAGACCACCTCTGTAAAAAGACCACATAAGAAGCAACACCTCAATAATTTTCTTCAGAATGCCATTTTTTCGAGTTTTCACGTTTTGCTTGGAACATGGTCGCTTATTGGGTGCGTTTCATTCGGCAATAACCGCTATTATGTAATTTCTTTTTGAAAGTGGGTTATCCTGCATTTTATCGGCGGGACTTGGTTTTTTAATTGTTTCTTCGGCTTATGTGAGGCCATTGCTCATTGTAGTTGCTAGGAATATGTAATATTATTATCCACCCCTATTCTTACTTTGCCCATTATTTTAACAAAGTCAAGTCGTAGTTGTGCCTCTATATGTCGCATAACGTTAGTGTTAGTGTTTTAAACTAGGTCACGCCCCGGGGTTGTTATGTCTCATTTGGTCGCCATTTGGCATGGGTTTGTGTGGGAATTGCTAAGGGTAGTTGTATCGTGGTGTTTCTAATTTCTGTGCGCGGCTGGTTAGGTTGAGTGCTACCTTCCCTGTCGGATTTTCTTATGCCTTTTTTGCTGTTAGATATGACGGTTGATTCAACTTGCCAATTACATTAAACTGTATCTTACCAGTACCAACGTATCCTTCTACCAATATCACGGTGACTTCAAACAAGGTACTGAATCTTGGTCTGCCTTTGATGTTTAATCCAATAATATCACATACTACATTGTTAGTACCCACAGGTTAATCCAATAATATCACATACCACATTCTTAGTATAGACAGGTTACTCAGTTAATCTGCAACACCATTTCATGTTGGCACCTTTATAGAAGAAGATACTCGTGTGTTGTAAAACAACCCTAGTTTTATTAGTACCACTAGATACAACAATTCTCCAGAGTAAATAATTATGTTTACTTAACTTATTATTGTTTTGCATTTTTAGCTATATACCATTTAGCTCTTGTTATCTTCAAAGACAGCTACATACATAAGGACAATATTTACAGGATGTGTTATATAAACAGTAAATGGTATATAAAACAGAAATAATAATTTGTTTATCATAGTTAGGTCAAATATTACCATTGGAATGCTTGGAACAAATATTCTGCTACTAGCTTAAGGACATCAATTGACCTTTCTGCAGACGCGTCGTAGCCATGCCACTCGTAGATAAGGATAGTCTCTGTTACTACGGCAAGCGGCATTCTAACGTTTAGAAATAGAGCGCAGATCTTGGCATTATTACTCCTAATATTTCGCTTGAATCGAGATTTAAACATAAATATTTTAACCCATGACTATGAACCCTTTAATTGAATAAATCATCGGTCCTTTTTCGATAATTTTGCGTATTAAGTCAACTACTCAACAATAACATTTATCGCTCAAGTAGCCAATGTATAGTCTTTCAAATCTCGAAGCATTTACTTCTATCTTTTAAAGAGTATACGTGATTGTAAAAATATTCATAATATTATGACATGCGAAATAACTTCGGCTACCTGTTGGGGCTATTGCTGTCCTGTTGATGTGACATACACTGCCCTTACTTCGATCCCGGAGCGCGCACTATACCTAACGGCATGAGCTATCGTCGTTGCTGGGTTGAAGACCACTCTACGTGGAATACCCGGATCAGTGTCTAATGTTCAATGCGGGAATCCCTTCAAATCGATGTCTTTGCACAGCATTAACTGTAAGAAAGATTAACGTAATTGTATTTCATTCACCAGCTAATCAGCTACATCTCTACACCAGGGGTGGAACGATAGTAAGTCATTATTCACAAGAATGTTCCAATCAACCAGGTATTTGTTTCTAACTTGTTGAGTTGATCTGTGAAAAAGAACATTATGCAAAGTGTACATGGTTACTGTCATTACCATTCTTCTTCTTATTATTACAGCATCTGCTATTTCAACCGAGTGAACAGTATTAAATTAGTTCTTGGTAAATGTCACGACTCCGTTAGAAAACTAGGGTGCAATGTTTAAAATATTGTTCACTTGTTCATTCGGTTTGTACCTTATTGGCTTGAAGTGGTAAGATACATCGATACGAAAGTTTTTATAGTTTGTCGAAAAGATTGACACGCTTAATTCAAACAAAATCATTCACACTGTTTTCTTTATCTAAGAATTTTGATCCATATCCCTAACGTAATGCAGACATATGGTGTGACACCTGTAGTATGCAAGATATAATTATAACATAGTAAGACCTTATCCAAAACCTATAGTATGCCATATAGATTTATAACATAGTTAGACCTGTAGTTTGCCATATAGATTTATAACATAGTTAGACCTGTAGTATGCAAGATAGGATTATAACATAGTTAGACCTTATCCAAAATCTGTGTATGCCTGATAGAATTATAACATAGTTAGGCCTTATCCAAAATCTGTGTATGCCAGATAGAATTATAACATAGTTAGGCCTTATCCAAAATCTGTGTATGCCAGATAGAATTATAACATAGTTAGGCCTTATCCAAAATCTGTGTATGCCAGATAGAATTATAACATAGTTAGACCTTATCCAAAACCTGTAGTATGCCAGATAGAATTATAACATAGTTAGGCCTGTAGTGTGCCATATAAACTGATAACATAGTTAGACCTGTAGTGTGCAATATAGACTGATAACATAGTTAGACATGTAGTATGCAAGACAGAATTATAGCATATCCAAAACCTGTAGTACGCCAGGTAGGATTTTAACATAGTTAGATCTTAACCAAAACCTGTAGTATGCCAGATTGGATAATATCATAGTTAAAACATGTTGGAATGTTAATCTCAACACAAAATTTGCATTAGAAACCTAATAATACGAGTATATTCTTCATATGTTATCACAATTACCATTATCGGATACTTAAGTAAGACCAATATTAGCATAAAAATGTCAATTTTAGGAAAAATACTTGGATCTTTTCTGGATTTTTCAGGATTGTTTTATTATTTTCTCCCACTTTTTAGTAATTTTACACTGAAATAAAAGTGATTAAACACCCGACATGAATGCATTTCCACATATTAAAAACCAAAACAATGAGCATTTCCTTACATGTAATAATTCTGACATAGATAAGGGCCAAAGCAGCTGGTGTCGTCAGCAACCAAGATCTTAAAACTGACCGCGCTAATCATAGACATGTATAAACACAGTACAAACGTTCCTAGTGAAAGCAAGGTAGACCGTTATGATGAATTCAATGTTATTTTTTACCCATTTATCTTTATAATTAAACTAGGTCTTACTTTCCGTTAATGGTTTGTTTTCGTATCATAATCATCGCAGTTCAGACACCATTATGTAGACAGAAATAGAATAAAATGTTCTTTATGTGCTGTTGATAAAAGAGAAAATAACCATTTCATCAAAATGATGATTATATTATAAAAGGTAGGATGACATTAACATAGCGTGTAGACGCCCCAGTCTCTGATATATAACACGACATAACGTGGCTCAATCTGCTATGAAAAATGCAGTGTTAAATGTATTTTAGAGATTAGCCGAAAATAAAACATTATCGCAGCCTTTGTTCTAACATTTACTTATCCTGTACAATGATATGTGTTCAATCTTGTTGGTATTATAGTTTATTTATTGGTAACCTCAGTTGTTTCCAAATAAAAGACGCACCAGGCTCTGATCTATAACACAACATAACGTGTCTCAATCTGCTATGAATAATGCATTGTTAAATGTACTTTAGAGATTAACCGAAAATAAAACATTATCGATGCCTTTATTCTGCCATTTACTAGCATGAAAAATAATCTGTGTTCTATCTTGTTAATAAGTTTATTATTAATTATCACTTAAATTGTTGCCAAATAAAATGGGTCACTATGAGCCAAAGTGCAAAATTGTTAACTGAACTGGAAATGTATAAACATATATACTGCCAACCGATATTTAAAATCTGATTCTAACGAAGTACATGGATTTGTTCTTTAGTTCGTTATAGGTAAACATCAGTCGCTCTATCTGTATGCATGAATTAATGCTCTTTACGTAGTGGAATTTTTAATGATCTCAAACAAATTATCTAGGGCTGGTTGATTTAACGATTGTTCTAACGTTTTGCAACTTCGCATTACTCTTTTGATTGTGTGAGGGCATGGCTCCGTGTCCTTGTGTTGTGGTGTTACTGCTTTCTGTGCTTGGCTGGTTATGCGGATTGTTGCCTTCCGATTTCCTCATACCCTTTTTACAAAATCCTGTACAACCTTGCCGCTCTTACAATGTTAAATATGTGGCTCTTTGTCTTCACCATGTGTAAATGTCAATATATTGGTAACTTTATAGTTACTGTAGTGAAACAATTCACCGATATACTAGTAGTTGTTGCTAATCCATACTCCACTGTGGTTGATATATTGCCAAAATGGATGTAATTAATTTCAACGTGATTTGTTTATTTAATATTAACAACACTTAGTCATGCTTTGCTTCGTATTCTTAACTGATATTTAACAATTTGCTAAAACAATACACGTACATCTTGATCTGTTTAAATACGATATACATGCATGTTGATAGATTTCCAATATCTTCTAAACCGTTTCTTACCCCATTTAACACCCACTTACTGCTCTAATATGGTTCGCTTTCTTTCAATTATAAATAAATAAACATGTATGGTTTTACAGCCGTAAATAATGTAACAATGATCACAATTTGCTGCTTCGTTAGTTTGGTGTTTTTGTTCAATAGAAGGATTAACGATTTTACATTGATATAATGAGTTAAGGTTTTTACGAGACATACAGGTGAATTTTATAGATGTTTGTGAAGTTGTCCGTTAACTGTTAGGTCAAGTCAATTCGAGAGGAGAATTTATCGCAGAATTTAATTTATTCAAAGCACTGAAAGTACTGATGTGTGGCGTACTGATGTCATTATAACCAATCAAATAAAGGCTGCATCAACATGCTGTGTCAGAACTCTGATAAGCCAAGACTCACTCAAATGTTTGTGCTGCCCTCAAGACACCAAGCGCCGGTGTCAAGATGAGTGACTGGATAGTCTACATACATATGAATACAGTGGAAATTAAAATACTACAAACGAGATCGCCATCCCCCTGCTATAGAAACAGGACTAGGTAGAAATATGTTAGGAAAATAAAATAAAGGAAGGAAATTAATAAAATAGAACCAGAGTTCAATAGAAGGAAAATATAAGAAAATTATATCAATAGTTATATCATGACTTCTTTTGGTTGAAGGAAATAATTCAAGAATGGAACCAGATAGAATTATGTTTTCATGTCACAGCACTTCTCCTAGATGCCATATACATATACATGTATACTTAAAGTCGATCAATTGAATTAAGGAGAAAAGTTGTCCAGTGGCTACTGATATGAAGAACCCACCGGATCAAGAGCAGAAATATTTTTCGGAGTAACATAACTAAACTTACGAACAGACTTTTGGACCATACTCAGCGTAAATGAAAAGTTACCACCCTATTGACAAATTTCAATCATAACCATGTGTTTGTTATTACTTGTATGATCAAACAGAGCTCATAAAGTGATTACCACGGAGCATACATAAATAAATATTAATAGTACCGTGTGTACCGTTTTCAGAATTTATGTACGTCCCAGCATGGGACAGGTTTTTAGCAATATAATATACGCCCCGGTACGGTACGGGTTTTTAGCAATATAATATACGCCCCGGTACGGTACGGTACAGTACGGGTTTTTTGCACTATATTTTTTCTTCACGACTAGCCGTTCTCATGTTTGAAATCTACGAAGAACTATTTCAGCTTCCCGCCACCAGTGAAAACATGCTGTTTCTATTTATAGCATTAATGTTTGTAAGCAACATAATTAGGTCATCGTCTACAACGTTCAGCGGCGGAGTGATTTTAATTAAACCCAGGGATTACTTTTTCTGCCTTGACGGTTAACAGGCCTTTGGTAGTAGGAATATAGTCCATGCGGAATGATTTGCTATAGATATCCTCTAAAAATAAAAGTCTGATATAATTGTTTGTCTTAATATTAATAAATGTTGGTAATGTAAACAAATCGGGTTCAATAATACGTGTAACCTGTGTAGCATGCTCGTGAATGTTGTTCAAATCATAGAACTATTTATTGGCGTAGGCCTAAATGCGTTAACTTGGTAGTAAGCTGAAAACGGTAATATCATTGTGTGGCCTACGCCACACAAAAATTGAATATTTCATTTAACTCCTTAACGCAGTATGTTGCCGATAACAAGTTATAGAACAAACGATCTAGAATTATCACCTTAATTAAACAGAATAACATCGATAATATAACCACATCTTCTATTAAAATTTCAACTCCATAATAAGATCACCACTGTAAAAAGACCACATGAGAAACGACACTTTGATAATTTTCACCAGAATGTGCCATTCTTTTCCCATGTTTTGCCGTTATATATGACGGTTGATTCACCTTGGCTGTTACATTGGAGTGTATTCTGCCAGTACCAACTTATCCTTCTAAAAAATCACGATGACTTCAAACAGGGTACTGTATGTTGGTCTGCCTTTGATTTTTCTTAGTACCGACAGGTTACTCAGTTAATCTGTAACATCATTTCATGTTAAAAAAAAAGTTAAGTTACCAATTTTCTAGGGCTCTTTTCAGCTGTTAGGCCGCTCAAGCACCCTTTGACATTTCAACTTCCCCTGGTCATTGGGCTTTATATGGAAACCTACACTCGTGTCTCCATGGGGAGACTATTTCTCTCCAGTGGTGTGGCAGCCAACATCGATCTACGGCGCCCAGAAATAGACACTGCCCTCACAGTTACCATTTTACACCAAGGTGTAGTGGAGCTGTTGGTCTTGCTCAGAGAAATAAACCAGTGGTCCAGAGGGGGGTCGAACCCGGGACCTCTCGATCCCGCAGCGCGCGCCCTACCTCTAGGCCACCGCTCCCCACATGTTGGCGCCTTTATAGAAGAAGATACTCGCGTGTTGTAAAACCCTAGTTATATTAGTACCACTAGATACAACAATTTTCCAGAGTAAATATTTTACTTAACTAATTATTGTTTTGCATTTGTAGCTACATACCCTTTAGCACACATACATAGGACACTCTTTACAGGATATGTTTATATAAATAGATAATGTTATATGGTTAGAATTACATTGTTCCTGCCGATACGTGTGATAACAAAAATATGCATAACCTAATCCTTCATTCAAACGATTCACTGAATTAGAAATGAGCTATGTTCTTTATGAGTTCAAAATCATATGTTAAAACATTTCAATTATTGTAATTAAAATAAATGGTAATTGTTTGCAGCTTTTAAAACGTCGTTTTAGTATATATATACAGAAAGCAAATTGGGACTACTTTTTACGAGGAGACGCTCGAAGGTATTTTTAATGTGATGAAACTAATCTACCACTTGTTTTCTTTGAAGATAAACATTTCTTAATTTTGTCACGAAAAAGAAAGTTATTAAGCTCGCAAATGTTGAGATCTCAAAAGAAAACTCGTGGTAGATCCTATATATTTATCAGACATGCCCCAAGAAATAGATAAAATTAATGGTAAAGCATAATCAATATGAACAACTTAAAACGCTTTGTAATTATATCATTAATTATAACATAATTGCTAATTACATAAATATAATGGCCGATATCAGCATGACAACAAAGTAAGGTGAAGGTTTATTACGTAATAAAGTATATTGGCAGTCTTTAAACAGACATGATTGTCTTTTGTGAGGTAGTTTTGTACTTGAATTAGTTCAGATACTTGACTGAATACCACTTTTTGGACAGTAAATCAACTGTGTATTATGACTGCTAATGATTAATGTATACTAGTAGGTGCTTGTGAACATTGGCTACGGATGACTTTACTTATTGTTGGCTACGTTGAAGATTAGTATTACGCATCAGCATCACATGTGTTGCTCGTTGTGTGTATTGATGGACTAAATACACAAACCAAAAAGTACCGTGAAAAAAAGTAATAGCACTTAGTCAAGTTCTACAAGCATATGCATTTGTTCACAGTAACCGTAATAATATGACATTCATACAGACAGTGGTCATATGTTCATTCCGATACATTGGTTTGGATATACCACGTGGTATGTGAAGTTATGTATAACTTAGACCGCCGAAATAAGTCCCGCCATTCTTTGATGTATGTGAATGTGATAGTTGATTGTTAGAATTCATTCAGAAGTGTAGTGAATTCGAGTTTACAGCTGACAAAAAAATGAACAAAATCGTTAACCCAGAAGTGGAGTAAACAATTGCGAATTTCATTGAGTGCAAGGCTGACACACGTTAACTCAACAGTGAACTCAAAAGTGAAGTAAACAAATACGTGTTGAATAAACGTTTATGCTTCGTTGAAGTCTTGTCATAAAAATGTTATATTAATATTATAATTATGAAACAGTCGATCCAGAAGGTTGATCGAAGCAATTGGCATTGACCTAAGTTTAAGTCATAATTTTGCCAAAGTGCAAGTCAAAATTAGGTAAGGTGATACAGGTGTGTGAATGGTGTTCCAATACAACATCATTGCGAGTATAAAAACTTCGCAGTAAAAAAGGTATGAGAAAATCCGACAGGCAAGGTAGCACTCAACCCAACCAGCCGAGCACAGAAATCAGACACACCACGACACAACTACTATGAGCATTGCCCACAGAAACCCATGCCAAAACGGCGACCAAATGTGGCACAACAACCCCGGGGCGTGACTTAGGTTAATGCACTAAGGACAGTGACCTAACGTTATGCAGCCTAAAGCGGCACAACTACGACTTGACCTTGTTAAAATATGGGCAAGGTAGGAACAGGGCAGGAAATAATATTACATATTCCTAGCAACTACAATGAGCCATTTTTGATATAAGAAGTAACGGGGAGTTTGGGCCAACTAAGAATACGGCCCTTCAATAAGTCTAAATCCAGAAGTAGGTCAAGCTGAAGGTCAAATGAGGTCTGGTGATATAGGTGTACGGAGATTGTTCCAATACAATATTCATGCAAGTATGAAATCTTTGTAACCGGCCATATTGATGTAACAAGAAACGGTGACTTTTGGTTAACCTCGTACGGACGGACAGACTGGTGAATCATTATATGCCACCCGATCTTACGATTCGGGGGCAAAAATAGCATTTGGGTATTAGTATAACAAACTTGAATATGTTTTAGTTTTTTTTTGTGGTGAAAAAACCGCACTGTGTATGACGGATTCTACAAAGTGGCGATATACCAAGATTAGATGAGTTTTCGGAATTTTAAGTTATATTAACACGAAAAACATGTTCAAAAGTATTTCGCTAAAAAAAGTCAGTACATGCGTTCATTTCAGGATTTAAGTAAAAACCCATTTTCTGACTTTCTCCTCATCACAGAAGCGTTAGGGAACATGTGTGATTTATTTGAAGCATACAAGGCAACTCATTTGGACAAATGTGTTTCTTTTTCAGTGAGATAGAACAGAAAAATGTTAAGGATACGCAAAATTCGCTGTTTCAAGCGAATGTTCTAAGAAACTATAAGGACTCGAAATAATTTAAGGTAATTATATGAAAACGGCGTTATAAGAAATCATCCTCGGCCATCTATCCATTTGCTAGTGGTTTCATTGCAAAAATGACAATCGATTTGCTACCTTGATACGGGTTTCCGTCCACCCACGCGTTCTCAGCCGTCTATCCGCACTGAACGACTCGTTGTTTACTGTCCGCATCAACCTGCTATTTTTGTTCGGTTTTCGTAACAAGTTTGCCGTTTCCTCGCCATCGAGGATTTTCGGTGGTTACAGAGCCTGTGGTTTTCATCAGCAGTTAGAATTACACAGTGTTCACAAGCACAACACTAACTGTGAATCAGTAAGTAACCAGTAATGAACGGTGTGTAAGCGTAAAATGATAGAGAAACGAATTAGTGTTATCATCTATAGATAATTAACATGATCATACAGCTTGTCAGAGGGTTTATACCAAGGTGTAATTGACACACACAAACGCCTCTAAACTAGTGTTAACAGCCACATGTAAAATAAACAAATATTTAATTACATGTTTGAAAATACTGTCGGTTTCGTTTCTTTTCACATGCAGTTTCAAATGACGAACTGTTCTAAGTTTGATAAGGGTCAGCAAACGAATATTCATGTCATCTCTAAGCATATAATTAGTAATTTGTAATCGCGAATATGCTGACGATCGGCAAAAGTAAAAGTATATATACACAAAAATGACTTGGTTAATAATATTCGAATACCTACTAGTCACATTTTGACAAGGCTATAATAATTTTTATCAATTCGGAATGTGTTTTGAATATTTATTTTACATGTATATTCATTTAGACTAATTTGGACTTATTCCTCCTGATTCGATATTCTTGTGATAGGGGTACCAGTACACTACTGACGTACATAGTCCAAACCTTTATAGTTAAGCACGTCACTCAATGTTTGAAACATTGATATCTGTTTCATAAATTCCACACATTGTCAGTTTAAAATCATGAATCATTGAGACAAAAACGTACAAATATCTTAAATATCACAGTTTAAACGCGAACATCGAGAGAATTCTTAGAAAACCTTCCAGCAAATTGGGATTACCATTTCCAGATATTAATCATAATCATATTGTCCTTGAATTCTTCAATACGTGTGTCAAGCTGATGATTCTTGAATTGAAAGTTTTTGCCTGTTTTTTTTTGCATTTGGGAAATTTTCAGTTTGAGTTCAATACGTTTGATTATGATGTTTGTTTATCATGTAACACAACTGATAGTGCCTGATTGTTAAACGTTGTGCTTGGTTGTTCTGCACAATTCGTTGAACTTACACGTGTGCTTTATAGTGATGATATAAAATGTAGGTTTGAAAACACTGATGATTGCCATGATGACTTTGATGACGTAGACATCACGCTTCTGGATCCCTGGTTCAAGCCTCGTCTGGACCAATGGTTAATTAATATGAGCAAGAATAACCCACATGCTTCACTTGACCAAATTGTTATTTGGAATACTAAGGGCTGTTATAATCCTGGGCGCAATATATCTATGAATGCCGTCACACCCACAGGAGAGGAATAAGCATAATCAGGGAGTGGAAGAATGGCTGAACTGCTGAAAACACACCACGCACATTGGTAACATAAACTACCACGCACATTGGTAACATAAACTTTTGTCTTCGTTTATGACCAAATGGTGACGCTGATAATGATGATAGTGGACGTTAAAGAGGAAGACGAAGATAATGGTGTGGTGATTGTATGTATGTATGTATGTATGGTTATTTCGATGGATAACATGTTCTACCAGCGCAACCCTTGCTACGTCGGTTATATACAGATGAAGAAATAGAGTATTGTATGCATCACTAGAATAATATTTCGTTTACAGTAGTGATTACTATGAAATGTATCAAATGGAATGCATATAGGCAATTATGTACAAAAGCACACTGTTTTTTCTAGAAAGTAAATGATGTCATCAATTCCATGGAGGTGACATGTGCACGTATACATGTAAGTTGAGATGTCGGCTGTCAGAAAAACATAGAAAACTGTCGATATGTTGCGAATTTAACGATTCGTTCATCTGAAGGTAGGTCAGATAGGTGTACCGTCTATTGATTTATAAAGAAGTGATTTTCACAGAAAGTGTGTAAAATATGTTGTCTCACAAAACCTTGCACGATTGCAGAAATGTTGTAGTCAAATAGATTTTACAATGCTCATCTGTAAATTAGCTGTCAATATTTAGCTTCTTTAACTGCATGAGTTATCGTCGTAGCAGGGTTGAAGATAGAAATACACTACATGGAATAACCGGATCAGTGTCTGCGGTGTTAATGAGTGAATCCCTTCAATAATTCGATGTATTTGCACAACATTAACTGTAAGGAATATTAAAGTGTATAGAGCTATATCGGAAGATATTTTTTAAAGAATTTTCAAAAACAATTATGCTTTCATATCCATTAAATCATTTTTCGACGATCGAATCAAAGTACACGGAACCCATCCAAAGTTTAAATTTGCAATTAAGGTAGTCTAGTATCATACTAAAAACTATGCAAGTAATTATCATGACATTGAATGACTGTTAGAATATAGCTCTATACACTTTAAGGTAATTGTATTTCTTTCACCAGCTGTTTAATTATCTACACCAGGTAGAGCGAAAGAAAGCAACTGTTCACAAGAATGTTCCAATCAGTTGATGTTTTTATTTTTTCTTATAGCTTGATGAGTGGATCATTTAAAAAAATGCTATGTATGCATGACAAATGTACATGTAATTATCGTTCTTCTAATTATTATTACAACATCAGATATTTCAACCGAACATACAGCGTAAACACAGCGCCCTAGTTTGTTCACGGGTTCATGACATTTACCATGTGATGTGTGATTGGTTATTATGATATGGTTGGTCTCGAAATATTAGAAATTACGACTCCAAGGAATCTACCATAGGTATTGTCCACGAAAATACAAGGATATTACAGAAAGAGAGTTTGGTTTTATATTCACCTGTAACTATTGGATGTGACATATTTATATTCACCTGTAACTATTGGATGTGACATATTTATATTCACCTGTAACTATTGGATGTGACATATTTATATTCACCTGTAACTATTAGATATGACATATTTATCAGAAATCACAACAAGCGGAAAAAATCAATTGGCACTGTGGTGAGTATCCGTTTGCTCTAGGTTTATCAGTCGGCATTAATGTGTCACAATATAATCCCGGCTTACATTGAGTACTATCTCCTACAATCTGTATTATTTGGTGTAATAAAGTCAAGGTAAGACATATCATCCATATACCACATGTTACTCAGTACGATTCATCACAATGTGTATCTAAAACCTCACACAGTAACGGTTTAATTGCAGAATTTGTATCGAATAGGGCAATCTGTAATTCTACATAAATACACCCCTATATAACTCGATGTATATTAATCATAAGTTCTTGGTTAATGTCACAAATCTGTGAGAAAAGTAGGGTTTTAGTGTTAGAAATATTGTTCACGCTGTTTGTTCGGTTGAAATATCAGATGCAGTAATAATAATAAGAAGAACGGCAATGAAATTAACCGTGTACATCTTGAAAAATGTTCTTGATCACAGATCAACTCATCAAGTTAGAACAATACCTGGTTGATTGGAACATTCTAGTGAAAATGACTTACTATTGTTCCACCCCTGGTGAAGAGGTGTAGCTGATTATAGCTGGTGAATGAAATACAATTATGTCAATCTTCCTTACAGCTAATGCTGTGCAAATACATCGAATTGAAGGGATTCACGCATTGAACATCACATACACTGATCCGGGTATTTCATGTAGAGTGCATTTCTATCTTCATCCAAGTTACGGCGATTACTCATGCAGTTAAATACGCTAAACTTTGACAGCTATAAAATCTATTTGACTACAACCGGGGTTACCCTTCTACACTCGTGCAAGGTTTTGCTAGGAGTAATTTCAGATGTTTTCTATGGAAATCACTTCTTTATAAATCGACAAACGAAAGATCGTTCTAAGAAATAGTAACGTCCTTTTAGTTTTTGGAGGATAGTGGATGATACAGAACATGTCCCAGTTCCAGAAGCAGCCCTTGTTCCGTTTTTGTCAAATTGTGTCAAATGTATAGCATCATACAAGGGACTGTTGTTTTTAAAGTCTCATCTGAAAGACAATTATTTGAGTAAGTGGTAGGTTGGTAAAACTGAAAAGCATTTCTGTTTTCTGATCTGGCTGGGGGTCGAGTTTTTATCAGAAGAGTAATAGTTGTGGACATAAGCCAGCTACATATATATTAATAAAAATTGTAAACATATATCTAATTCTTAAATCAATTTGTGTAATGATGAATTAAAAATGTCCAAACTGACCGGAATTATAAATAGTGTTTTATTCCATTGGAATAGTTTTTTTTTTTAGTTGAAAATATTTATATAGCGCTTTATATAACAAGTCTCTAAAGCGCTTAACACGCGAAAGTCAGCCAGTTAACAGTTCATTAAAAGTCTAAAACAATTTCACTTGATTCACTGATATGCACTTTTAAATAGATGTGTTTTTAAAGTCTTTTTGAAGACTGTCAGAGAGTCAATGCGCCTGATTTCCACAGGAAGACTGTTCCATAAGGTGGCAGCACATTTGTCGAACCGCCTTTCACCGTAATTCTTGGTTCTTACTTTAGGGATGTTTAGAAGCATAGCAGTGTCTGATCTTAAAGACCTGGTTGGCTGGTATTCTCTAGTCAACTCATTCATGTAGACAGGAGCATGGTCATATCGGATTTTAAAAGCGTATAGAATGATCTTGTACTGTACTCTATATGGAACAGGAAGCCAGTGTAGTGTATGGAGTGTTGGAGTTATGTGTTCACGCTTTTTTGTTTGTGTGAAAAAATAGCTGGTCTTCGTTCAAATTTAAGAATGTACAGATGTATTAGTACGATATTAACGCACACAAATAATAAGAAAGCGCTCAACAGACACAGGATGGTATAAAAATAACACAAACAATATAAAACAACTTGAGTTTTATGAAAGTAGATAACATTGCATATCATTGTTTTTATTTACAATGATCTGAGATAATGTTGTAGAAGAAATTATGTTCAACAATTCTAGTGCCAATGAACGTCATACTAGATTGTGCATGGAATAACTATCCATCGTTAACAAACACACTCTAATTGATCATCAAATCTATATCCTTCGAGGTGAGCATTACCAGCTAGCGTCCCAAGGAATAAAATTACATTGACATTATATTTCGCTCATAAAGATTAAGGAACTGATTGTGAAATAACGATGTTATTCAAACGAGTTTCATTTACGTTTTGAAAGGTTTCATATTTGATGTCTCTCTAGTATAGACAGCAGCTACAAAAACATGGCTGTGTGTTGGCTGTGACTAATATGTGTAACATCCATTCCGTGGATAACAGTATTCGGAGAAAAATGTATCCATATGTTGTAGATTTTCAGTATTGCATGAGAGATGTTGTAAGCCAAAAACATTCATGTTCATGCTGTTATATTGTCCGAACCATGTGTTTATACTTTACTGCACTATTTATGTTATGCGTACCAAAGAACTCTTCGTAGCCTTGTCAAAGTTACATTGTCAGTTGTTTATTGTATGATTGATGTTATTATACTACATTTATCAACACAGCCAACCATCCACGGCTGTATCTACCGTCGGATTTGATTACAGAAGTTTACTACTAATCATCTAAATAAAAGCGCCGAAAGCGCTGAAAGAACAGGGTTTGTTCTTAATCAGACAAATTATATTTCCAGTTGCAAAGCCTGTAGCACGCCCGCCCGATTTAATGTAGTATTTAAAAATTATTTTCTAGCTCTACATGTACATGTTTTTCGATCTAATCAGGAACTCTCGATACTACTTGAAGACAGACTGAAACTCTCTATGTTTGTTTTTATAATTGTTCCTGCAGTCAGTTAATAAGTTTTTCCTTGAGTAAAGAGTGATTATCAGACATTTTTTCTTGCGTTCTCAAAATATTGATTTTGTAGTAACGACCTTCTCATTCTAAGCCAGCGATATTGTGTTTTTTATTTGTGCCTAATTTATGTTTTTGGGGGCATATTTTTATAACGCATGGAAAAAACATCACCATACACATAGTATGCTATGTATACATATTATTTATTTCCAGGAATGCATCTGTCAGTCTTGGAACGTGTATTTGTGCATTAGAAGGATTATTATAACAACGGTATAAGTGATAGAAGCGTCGTTTGTATAGCATCCCGGAAAATATAGCATAGTACATGGAGGGTCACAATGTGGGTGAAAGTTTGTCATGTTTATAGAAAATGTGATGCATGCACTACACACAGGTCGATATACTATCCGTCGAATGGCGATGTAACGACGCAATAGAACTCAAACAAATTATAGTAAGATGTCAACAACTTGATTCCCTTAATGTCAATTAATGTATAGTTGCAATGTACTGTGCAGTCAATGACTCGACAAATATGCATAATAAATTATTTGCTTGCAAAAATGTTATATAGGTTAACAGTGGATTTGTTACCACATAAATGACAAACACGGCCTATTTTATACCTCGTCAAAACTAATTGTTTAACCATACTATTCATTAAGCATGACAAACGATGCAATCTTTTGAAGACTGGGTCAATAAGTAGAGAAGGCTTTAAGCAATTTCCTTTTTGCAGATTGTGCGAAAAACAGTTTTATATACCGGTAGTTAATACACAATACGAGAATGGAACTAAACATCCTCAAAACGCAATCTTTTTAAGATATCGCACATGGAACGCACGACTTTGCATAAAACTGTTAACATGGGAGGTTAGAGGTTACAAATTAAGAGTATGGCATGTGCCCCTCCGTCTGTAAACTATAAAGATTTTACCATGGTCATCTGTAAATTAGCTGTCAATATTTAGCATCTTTAACTGCATGAGTTATCGCCGTAACAGGGATGACGATAGAGATACACTGTACATGGAATCCCCGGATCCGTGTATGTGGTGTTCAATGCGTGAATTCCTTCAATTTGATGTATTTGTACGACAGTAACTGTAAGAAAGATTAAGGTAATTGTATTTCTTCCACCAGCTGTTTAATATCGACATCAGAAGGAGCAAAAGAAAGCAACTGTTCACAAGAATGATCCAATCGGTATATGTTTCTATATTTTCTTATAACTTTATGAGTGGATCATTTAAAACAATGTAACGCACGCTCGTATGCATGCCTTAGATACATGTGATTACCTTTCTTCTTATTAGTATTACAACCTCTGATATTTCACACGGATGAACAGCGTAAACACAACACCCTAGTTTGTTCACGGAGTAATGACATTTACCAAGAACCAACGATTGATATAAGATTAGACATAGTACTTCGAAATATTAGAATATGCGACTTAAAGACATTCACCAAAGGTAATATACACGGAAATAAAGGACGTTGCTGAAGCAGAGTATACATGTTGTTTTATATTCACTTGTAACTATTGGATGTGACATATTTATATTCACCTGTAACTATTGTATGTGACATATTTATCAGAGTTCACAGCAAGCGGCCAAATTCAATTTGGTGTGAATTCCGTTTGCTATAGTTTTACCAGTCGGCATTAATGTGTCACAATATAATCCCGGGTTACACTGAGTACTATTGCCTACAATCTGTATTATTTGTTGTAATAAAGCCAAGATAAGATCGTACATAATTTTATATCACATGTTACTCAGACGTGTCAATGCCAATATTCATCATTTTTGCACTCATCACGAAACTGAATAGTGACTTATATATAATATAATAACATGTTTTAGGAGGGACTACATGATAGTAAAAGACATCCATAAAACAATATGGAACTCCCTTGATGGAAGAACCCAACACCAGATTAACCACATCATCATCAATAGAAAATCGAGGGGTAGTTAACAAGACGTAGTGGATAAACGTGGAGAGGACATTGTAAGTGACCATTCATCAACCAACAACCAACATCACATTTAAACTTACAACTGCGAACAGGGAAAGCATATACCACCAACTATGGATGCTGTCAAATTGAAAGACCAAGCAATAAAGAGAGCTTTCCGATTGGAACTTAGAAACAGATTATCTCTTCTACAAGACCAAGAAGATGTGGATATTGAAACATTCAACTAAGTATTACTAGAGAGTGAAGATAAATGGAACATAGAAACGCAGAAAAGACGAATGGGTATCCGACAGTATCACATGGCTTTTCTTGTATCCGGGTAGTGCAGTGAGTACGTATACTCCTATACGTAACATGTGCAGTATTAAGTTATACTACATGAGTGTTTTTATCCAATACAAAATGCATATATTCGCTTTTTTGTCATTTGATATAAAGAATCTGTCACTCGTTGTCAATTTATATATTAAACTCGTCATGGAAATTTATTAACCCCGCCAGAGGCTCGCTTAACAAAAACTTTCCAAAACTCGTTTCATTTAAATTGATGTCAACTGACAACGCGTGATTGATCCTGTATATAAGGTTTTAGCAAAATAATAGGAGAACACAAGGAGACAAAGAGAATACTATTATCAGCGAAATATGGGAGAATAAAGGATCAACTGATGGAGGAATACAAACAGGTAAACTTTCAAATTCATTTTACTTTTCGAGTAAAAGAACACACCATTTTGGTACGTTTTTGCGATGTTGACATAGAACGAAAGAGACGTAAATACCTTGAACAATGCACAAGAAAGCCTGTATGAGTAATCACTACACGCTGTATACATTTCTATTACCGTTGACCCAAAATGAATCAACATATGAAATGCACTATTCATCTCTGTAATAAATGCATAGCTGATGTATAGTTTCTACGGCAGGTTAGAGCAACATGTGGCTTCAGCATGTCCTGTTTTACCTTGCTTTTATCACACCACATTATATATATTATACCAGATGGTTGTCAAACATATTCAAGGTAAGCCAATACGGTATTATAGTGTGACACGTAAATGCAAAGTGCTGAAACTAATAAACGAAATACCCATCATCGCCGTGCCAGTTTCATTATGTGGAGCTTAGTACAAACTGGATTGAGTAGCTTGGTGTGAACTCTGGTAACATGTCACATTTAACAGTAACATTTAACGGTGGCATGTATCGCAAATTATTTAATGAGGCAATTTCGACTAAAAGAAGATCGTACTCAACATGTACTTGTATGTCGCAAGTACATGTACTTCAGTTTCGAGTTCTGTAAAGGTGGCTGCTATTGGTTAGGTGTTAATTCAGAAGTTAAATCTCCTGTGGGGTACGACAAGGATGCATCATACCACCAATGATTTTCCTTGTTGTCATTGACTTGGTGATCGGGAATACTATCGGAAATAAGAACAGAGGAAGCATTGTACAAAACATTCTACAAAGAAATCCGACGATTTGGCAAAATATGCTCACCAAGTAGGACTTAACATCAACAAGAAAAAGTCAAAGACATTGCAACTAACTAACACTCCAGCAATCATAACATTATACAATAAACCGATAAAAGAAGTAGACGACTTCACAAATTTAGTCGGCATCCTCAGCAAAAACAACTAACGCTACCGAAAAAGACATAAGAAACATACCCCAAAAAGAAAGAACATCCTTCCATCAGCTAAACAAGATATGGTGCTCTGGCAACATATTTGGAAAAACGAAAAATCAACTTTGAAAATGTCAACGTAAGTTAGAATATAGTGGTTCAAAACAATCATGGTTTTAATATCATAGCATGGCAGTGTGGTATTGTGATTTTTGTAACTTCCATGGTATGTATACTGTATCAGTACGATTTATCACGATCTGACAATGTGTATCTAAAACCTCGTACAGTATCATTTGAATTGCACATGTAATATTCTTAGAGAGTTTGAATTATATATAGGATATTTGTATTTTTCCGTGTATGATCGGCTGATAATTCACCGAGTGAGCAGCTGATGTAATATTTTCACGAGTGGCGTAGCCACGAGTGAAAATATAAGTCAGCTGCTCACGATGTGAATTATCAAACGATCATACACGGTAAAATACTAATATTCTATTTATTTCATGCTTCAAATAGCTTAAATGATGGAAATACTCCACTATATACCTGAAATGTTTTGCGTGACGTCGTTTTCCCGCCATGCACACGTCGAGTTGCAATCAAATAGTTCTTCTGCAATGGCTTCAATTTCGTCCATTTGTTTTACATTTATGTACATATAATGTTGTGTTATTTGTTAAAAATTAAGAGAGCAAGTGAAATTGCTTATTATTTTATTTTTGACGGCGAGGAAATTTGATTTTTAAAAAATAGCCCGTTTGCCGTGAAATTATGAACTGTGAAATTATGAACAGTGAAATTATCGGGGAATAATCCACCGTTATTCCGCCGTAAACCACCGGTAAGCATGAAATAAAGCCACATTCGTAGCGAATAGGGCAATCTGTAATTCGACATTAATGCAGCCTTAGTATTGTTTATTTACACTGCATCTTAGAGGCTCGTTAACCATATAATAATAAAATAAAAATCATATTCAGTGCATATCAATCATTAGTTCTTGGTAAATGTCACAACTCCGTGAGAAAACTAGGGTTTTAGTGTTTTAAATATTGTTCACACTGTTCGTTCGGTTGAAATATCAGACACGGTAATAATAATAAGAAGAACGGTAATGACATTAAAGATGTACACCTTGCACAATGTTCGTTTTCACAGATCAACTCAACAAGTTAGAAAATACCTCCTGGTTAATTGTAACATCATTTTGAATAATGATTTACTATCGTCCTACCCCTGGTGTAGAGGTGTAGCTGACTAGCTGGTGAATGTAGACTGTATTTCTATCTTCATCCCAGCTACGGCGATGCCTCATACAATTAAAAGACTATTTGCAGATGAGCATGATAAAATCTATTTGACTACAACCTTTCTGCACTCGTGCAAGGTTTTGCGAGGAGCATGTTCAGATGCTTTCTGTGGAAATCAATTCTTTATAAATCGACAAACGAAATACCGTTCTAAGAATCTGTAACGTCCTTTCAGTTTTTGGAGGATAGTGGGTGATACAGAACATGTCCCAGTTCCAGAAGCAGCCCTTGTTCCGTTTGTGTAGGATGTATAGCATCATACAAGGAACTGTTGTTTTTAAAGTCTCATATGAAAGACAGTTATTTGAGTAAGTGTTAGGTTGGTTAAACTGAAAAGCATTTCTGTTTTCTGCTCCGGTTAGGGGTCGTGTGTTTATCTGAGGTTAATACTTGTGGACATAAGCCGGCCACATATAAATTTTAATGAAAACTGTAAAAATATATCTAATTCTTAAAACAATTTGTGTAATTATGAGTTAGAAATGTCCTAACTGACCGGAGTTATAAACAGTTTTTTTCCACTGGAAAAGTTGGTCTTCGTACAAATTTAAGAATGTGCAGATGTATTAGTACGAATGTCTTCGTCATGCTTACTAATGTCTTCGTCATGTTTACTTATATGTTGTATTTACTCACAGCAATAATGCAACAGCGCTCAACAGGCACAGGATGAAACGAAAGTAACACAAACAATAAAAACAACAGTTTTATGAAAGAAGAGTACATTGCATATCATTGTATTCATTTACAATGATCTGAGATAATATCGTAGAAGAAATTATGTTCAACAATCCTAGTGCCAATGAAGGTCATACTAGATTGTGCATGGAATAACTTTCCGGCGTTACCAATTGAGAGCCATTGTATTCACTTTTATTTGGTGAACTCTTTGTTGGAACAAAATAAGGTTCTATGAGATTTAGATCTATATCAGGAGACGACTTCAGATAAAGATGTGCTGCTTTGAATGGTGACTAAACAGGGTTTTTTCTAGCTCTCGCTTGTCCCGATCTTGTGTTTGATTGGTGTTCTTGTTTGAGTGCCGTCTACCAAGCTCGCTACTGTGTCAAATATATGGTCGAAGGTTACTTTTCTTTCTCGGCATGTCTTTAGAAACTGGAAATAAGATAATATGCATAATTAATACAACACTGAATGCATGCTACAGGAATGCCTTATAAATTGTATGGAAAAGACCGACTACCTGTATATGATATATTATTTGACATAACACTTCAATGTAAGTATTATAAATTATATTTTTATTATTAAATATTTTAAATGACAACAGTAAACAGCGCATGTATAACTTCTCGATTATGTGGTACTGATTGGTACTCAATGCAACCATGAAAAATATGTTTCTCAATGCAATCATTTTGCATTAATTTGAATAAAATCGTAAAAACGCCTCTTAATGCTGAACATATAGGACACAGGTACTATGTTGTGCAATGAGAACATATACGGTCGATTATAATCTGGATAAATCCAGTATTTGACAAAAAACGTGACTTTTTTGCGTTTAGACTCAATGCAATCGCGGTTTTCATAACAGAAAGTCCTCGATTCGAAATTGTGCACAGGGTAATCACAAAAACTACGACACCTACAGCCAAAAGCAAGATATCAATGGAAACCGGACGTTGTTGGCCAGAACATGGTCAGTATAATATGTTAACATATCGAAGAAAAAATACAGAAAACAGCAAATTACCTGTTTGACATGGGCGCCGCCATAAGAAAAACCGAAATGCAACCATCACGTGACCCCCCCCTCTGATTTATAAAGCATCTTAAGTAAAAACTGAGAATTCGCTTACAATCTCAGATTGTTAAATAGTTCAAGAAATAAAAAAACTATAGGTTAGAAACCACCAAATAAATTTGCTCAATAGCTCAATGTAAAGTGCCCGTATTAGGCCCAAATTTTGAACTGTTTTTAGTCTATGGCCACCTGGACCACAAATATCATTGTAAAGAGGGGCATTAAAGCTTCAAAATAATGCAATAAAAAAGGGGGGTCATGTATCTTCTAAGAAAGTTTTTGTCCTTCAAACATGGTTTATCCGTTTTCACACATGTCCGGATTTATAAGTTCCGGCTTTTACCCTAGTCTACTTTCACTTTGGTATCGAGACCAAAATAGTGGAATAACACAAATATCACAGTTTTACTACATCACATGCTTATTTACCTACCATTTAAGCTCAATTTCATCATTCAAATCCACATTTGTCAAGAAATATCACCATTTACAGGCAAACCAATGTTTTTTAAGGACTACTTGAGTGTATCACCACTTGGTCCGCGGAGGCATTTAGTCGTTCTTTACCTTAAGACAGCCTAGTTTTACTTATTTAAGTGTTTTTTTGCACTTTTTTCAATACTACTATGTATATGCAGCACACAACAATCAATTCTAGACAATTTGTGCATGAATTCTAGAAAAAATGACAAACACGCATAAGCGCCTTTAAGGAGAAATTTGGCCAGCACCTGCAAATATATAGAATATTGATTTTAAATGGGGTTGTATTTGTGAAAAACTGTTTCACTGAACACTGATTATGCTTTAGATGCCTGATAATAAGTCTATTATTCATATTTAATCACAATTACCCCTGTCTGACACTAAAATAAGATCAATATTGACATAAACATGTCAATTTTAGAAGACAAAAATCTGACATTTTCTAGATTTTCATGATAAAAATCCAAATTTTCACTTTTTTAGACAATTTCAACAGATAATAGTGGTCAAAACCCTATCTGGGATGCATTTCCATACATTTGAATGCAATAAAATGAAAACAAGAACTTAATAGAATTTTGCCCTATCTTAAGGTTAGAAACCACCAAATAAATTTGCTCTATAGCTCAATGTAAAGTGCCCGTATTAGGCCCAAATTCTGAACTGTTTTTAGTCTATGGCCACCTGGACCATAAATATCATTGTAAAGAGGGGCATTTAAGCTTCAAAATAATGCAATAAAAAAGGGGGGTCATGTATCTTCTAAGAAAGTTTTTGTCCTTCAAACATGGTTTATCCGTTTTCACACATGTCCGGATTTATAAGTTTCGGCTTTTACCCTAGTCTACTTTCACTTTGGTATCGAGACCAAAATAGTGGAATAATACAAATATCACAGTTTTACTACATCACATGCTTATTTACCTACCATTTAAGCTCAATTTCATCATTCAAATCCACATTTGTCAAGAAATATCACCATTTACAGGCAAACCAACGTTTTTTAAAGGACTACCTGAGTGTATCACCACTTGGTCCGCGGAGGCATTTAGTGGTTCTTTACCTATATTAACAATTATTTACATTGTTTAGAAGCATTATGTAAAGAGCTACAGTTATCATATTGAAAACGTGGGTTATTTTTCGTTACTTGTGAAATATGGGCAATTCAATAGTTTAACTTAAGTCACAATATTAAGATGCCTTATAAATACCGCCCCTGGGCCCGTATTCATAAAGCTCCTAAGGGGAAATATTCCTATGGTTGATATATTTACCTAAGGTTTTATAGGAATTCCCTTAGTTTTATATGATTTCACCTTAGATAACCGAAACCTTCTTAATGCTGTTTTAGATATCTAAGGTGAAATCACATTAAACTAAGGGAATTCCTATAAAACCTTAGGTAAATATATCAACCTAAGTAATATTTTCCCCATAGGAGCTTTATAAACACGGGTCCAGGTCTGCATGTTGCTAACTATAAGTAGACAGCGGAAGCCTGAGCTATAAGAGACAAATCTAATCTTCCAACCGATAATGCGAAATATTTGTGAAATATTTTTTGTATGAGCATATATTTTGCTTGAAAAATCCAGTTCAGTAAATGGGTTGTTCGTTCCTCGTATGTCTGGCTTTTGCGTGTTTGGTTTGGCAATGTATCGGCACTTCTGCGTGGAATTGTATTGTGTGTGCACTACAGTTGTTTTTGCATCTATCACATATGTTTGTAGTTTGTCGTTCTTTGGTGTTGCAAATGTGATATAAGTGCACTAATATCATAATTATTTTTTCAACCAACATAATTTTGACACAACATAAGAAACCTAGTGCTCAAGGCTAGCATATTCTGTATCAACAGCATTATCACATCTCACGGAGAATATTCGTGAACACGGGCTATCCCTAATCAAGTGGTCTGGCTACACTGAGGTCAACGACATCTACCCTTTGAACTAACCTGTACAGTGCGTATGGTCATCGTAAAATGTACCAGACGTATGTAATCATACTTTCATTATGTATGTAATGATTCACATATCAACCAACATAGATCTGTCAGATCAATCAACACCAACAGGTGGGAAGTCAAAGATCATACATTTGAAAAACAAAATGTTGTCTTTGTTTAGGGGTGGTCTTTCTTAACACGTTGCATATTTTATTTTAACTTTCATAACGATGTCAGAATGCGCTTTTGTATTCATGACTTTCATTTTAATCAGGGAAGCGCACACACTAAGACGCTTGTTGAGTGTGCCAATGACCCCGAATGTCGTATTAACATTGAGACTATTTTTGGAGGTTGCAAACGCACTGTTAATGTGCAAATATATAACACAAAGTTAGTAGTATTTTCACAATGTTCATCCTGCATAATATAATGTAAGTAGGACATTGTACGTGATGGACTAGTAAAATGTAGTAATTTGCACAATATAAGTATTATAGATACGCATAGCCCCATATATCGCTGATCTATAATAAGAAGGTCGTAACAACTACTTACGACCTTATATTTAAAACTAGCTTCTTATGGGTATATTTTCATGAAAATCGGAAATTGTTATGTTGACCAAACTGAAGTTGAAACAGCTTGTTTCTAAAGAGTAATTTGAGGACATTTGTTTCTTGTTTTCTCAAGATATCGATTTTGTACTTACGACCTTCTTATTCTAAGCGAGCGATTTATGGTCTATCACGGGTAAAATCACGTGCAGATCACCTGCAGACAAAGACCGATGCTACAGAAAGATAATGGAAACTCGGACCGGGGAGGTAACATTCAAATACAACATGACTAGGACCACAATCACGCGGTCTATTTTTCCCAACACACAACTTAAAGAGAAAAGGAAAGTAAACCACGGAATACAAAAAAGATGCCAAAATCTGAAGGTCTACATTCCAAGTGTCAAAATACAGAACGTTTAAATGTCAGCGTCGAAAATGAAAGCCCATATTTCAGCTGTTAAAAGCAAACATTCCAAGATTTAGATGCCATAAAGCAGACTGAACTAGTTGAAGCTGTTACAAATGTCATGAATCACCGTAGATGGCTATTAATGGTTCCGTCATATTGAGAAAACAAATTGAATTCTTGTTTGCATTGAAGCGTCTAACCGTACCAGCCGCGACCAACCAGATTGGAACGAGGACAAACCATTATTCTGTTGTATAACGTTTGCAAACACGTACACCCATGCTATACACGCCAAGTAAACAGAGAATAGCAGTACCAGTAAGTGTATATGTCTAAATTACACCCTCTTGTGAACATATAAAATACAAAGCTTTTAGTGTTTAACGAAGACATAGTAAAACAACATCATATGTCTACGAATTCCCATAGCTATATACCTTCTTATGATTTAATATACAATAAAAACGATGATGTATTTGGCAGTTTGTCGGAATCACATTTAACGATTGGTTAGCTTCCTAACATTTGTGTTGTGTTGACCTACCGTCAAAAGCAAGATATCAATGGAAACCGGACGTTGTTGGCTAGAACATGGACAGTATAGTATTTCACAATAGCGGATAAAAATGACAGAAAATAGCACATTGACTGTTTGACAAAGGCGCCGTCATTAGAAAAACAATCGCGTGACCTCCATGACTCTGTGGGTGACGTTTATTTATTGTTAAAGGTTCATCACAAAAAGTTTTGATTAACTCAGGTATTGAGAGTGTTAAGTCTTATATCTCGTGCAACAGTCGTATGATGATGTTAAAGCTGTCGACGAACCACCAGCGACATAGTCTAACGTGTGTGTTCCCGGACATGTACGTACATGTATGATGCTTACATCTTATGTACTGGTGTATAATAATGTCTTTTAAGCTATTCAACTCGCACACCTTACGTCTACAACGTAGTGTATACTTAATATTTTGGCGAAGTGGAAAATCAAATCATTTGCCTACTATAAGTGAAGTGTCTCTATGATACAGGTAAACATTGACTTATAGTTATCGGGGATTTTTCTATGTAGGATGACAGAGCACTAATTATGAACCGACACACAACATCAGAGTGTAAATCTAGAACCCTTAATGTATACTAGGTTATCACTCTATGTATCGTTTGTAAAAGCCTATCGGATATACGAATCAAGTTTTTTCCTTGAGACCAATGCAAATGTATATCACAATGTACTATATTTCTCGGAATGGCCGATAAGTAAAAGTAACTGCCGTGTCAGCAGTCTTGACGACCGCTACAAAACATCCTATAACAACACCCTTCTTTTGAGAACAATGACCCGAATCACACCATATACAAACAATTAATCGTTTTTGCTGTCCATGTGTATTTTATCCACAAATAGGTTTGACTTTATGTACATTAGCAATTACAAGTAATACAATTAACATTATCATAATCAGAATGTTAAACCTAGTATTATTTTCACAATGATATGCAACTAGTGTATATAGTATCATACACTTTTGGATGTATGTTATAATCCGTGAAACAGTTGTCGTTGGAGATTGCTTAGTTTACAATTTCTACCAATGTGCCAAATATGTCTATCTATAGAATATCGATGAGAGCAGCAAACATTGATTATATTGTCATGTACTCTTCCGTAACAACTCGAAATTTAATAAGGGTCAAGAATTGAACCGTACATCATAATTATCAAACATTGTAGTAATTAGATACAACAAACAACATTGATACACAGGATAAATGTTGACCATTATCACATTTAGAGTAGTATAGCATTTAATAACTCCCCCGAAGGAGGCATTAACTATCTGTATGGCTTTTATTAAATGTATTGTAAGGGATTATCTTACGTTAAGACCATCGACCAGACCTATGAGAGATTTTGCAAAACAACCACGTACTGAAACTCTTGTGGGACCACAAATACACATTATAGTATATATTTTTGTAGTTATAAGTTGTTATTTGAATGCACTAGATTACTATAAAAGCTAAGTAGTTGGTTGTGAAGTAACGATGTTATTTGAACAAGTTTCATTTACGTTTGGAAATGTTTCATCTTTGATGGCTTTCTAGTGAAGACAACAGCTACAAAACAAATGATTGTTTGTTGGTTGTGACTAATATGTTCATTTTCATGCTGTTATATTGTCCGAACCATGTGTTTATACTTTACTGCACTATTTATGTTATGCGTACCAAAGAAATCTTTGTAGCCTTGTCATAGTTACATTGTCAGTTGTTTATTGTATGAGCGATGTTATAGTACTACATTGATCAACACTGCCAACCATCCACGAATTTATCTACCGCCAGATTTGATTACAGAAAGTTTTACTTCTAATCATCTAAATAAAAGTGCCGATAGCGCTGAAAGAACAGGTTTGTTCTTCGTCAGAAAGATTATATTTCCAGTTGCAAAGACTGTAACACGCCAGCCAGATTTAATGCAGTATTTACATAAATTTATTAATTTGCAGCTCTACATGTACATGGTTTTGATCTAATCAGGGACTCTCGATACTACTTGAAGTCAAGCTGGAACTGTATCCGAATATATCGCTGGCTTAGAAAGAGAACGTCGTTAGTGCGTACGACCTTAAAAGATTAAGGCATATTTGCAAAATGCACCATAAGGGGCTTCTGGTGAGCCTATTTTCATGAAATTCGGAACCTGTCATGTAGATCAAACTGAAGTTAAAAAATGCTTGTTTTACCATGAGTAAAGAGTGATTATCAGACAGTCTTTCTTGAGTTCTCATAAAATTTATTTTGTAGTTTCAACCTTCTAATTCTAAGCCAGCGATATGTTGTTTCTTTTATTTTTGCCTAATTTATGTTTTTTGGGGCATATTTGTATAACACATGGAAAAAACATCACCATACACAAAATATGCTATGTATACATATTATTTATTTCCAGAAATACATCTGTCAGTCTTGGAACGTGTATTTGTGCATTAGAAGGATTATTATGACAACGGTATAAATGATAGAAGAGTCGTTTGTCTAGCATACCGGAATACATAGCATGGTACCTGGAGGGACACAATGTTGGTGAAAGTTTGTCATGTTTAAAGCAAATACGATGCAAGTAGTACTCATAGTTCTATATAATATTCGTCTTCTGATGATCTAACGACGCAATACAACTCAAATCTAGTAAGATTTCAACAACTTAATTCTGTTAATGTCAATTAATGCATACTTGCATAATAAATTATTTGCTTGTAAAAATGTAAGGTAGATCTACAGTGGATTTGTTACGACATAAATGACAAACACCACCTATTTTATATCTCGTCAAAACTGATTGTTTAACCATACTATTCACAAAGCATGACATACAATGTACTCTGGGTCAATAGGTAGAGAAGGCTTTAAAAACTTCCTTTTTTACAGATTGTGCGAAAAACAGTTTTATATACCGGTAGTTAATACACAATACGAGAATGGAACTATATATCCACAAAACTCAATGTACTTAAGACATCGCACATGGCACACACGACTTTGCATAAACTGTAAACAGGGGAGGTTAGAGGTTACACATTAAGAGTATGACATGCGCCCCTCCTGTCAATATCTAGTGTCTTTAATTGCATCGGTTATCGCCGTAGCAGGGATGAAGATAGAAATACGCTCTACATGGAATACCCAGATCAGTGTCTGCGGTGTTCAATCAATTCGTTGTATTATCACAACATTAACTGTAAGGAATATTAACGTAATTGTATTTCTTTCATCAGCTGTTAAATATCTACACCAGATAGAGCGAATAAAAGCCATTGTTCACAAGAATGTTCCAATCAGTTGGTGTTTGTAGGTTTGCTTACAGATTGATGAGTGGATCATAATTTTATACAACATGTTACTCAGACGTGTCAATGCCAATAAATACATTTTGACATTCATCACGAAGCTGAATATTGACTTATATATAAGATAATAACATGTTTATAGGGGGGGTCAATGATGGCACAACGACATTCAAAAAACAACACGGAACTCCCCTGGTGGAAGAACCAAACACCAGATTGACCACATGATCATCAATAGAAAATGGAGGGGAAGTTTACAAGACGTAGTGTTACAACATGGAGCAGCTATTGGAAGTGACCGTTAATCAACCATCAACAAACATCACGTTGAAACTTTCAGCTGCAGAAAGGGAAAGCATTGACCATCAACTCTGGATGTTTCCAAACTGAAAAAGCAGCAATAAAGAGAGCTTATCAGCCGGACATTAGAAATAGATTACTGCTTAACAAGACCAAGAAAAATTGGATATTTAAAAACTCAACCAAGTACAAATGTACTACTAGACATTAATTTTAATAGCAGGGACTGGTTTCAAGAAAAATTATATGACATCTAATAAAGGCCATCAAACAACTGGATACAACGGTCTACTTTGTTCATTGGTGTGGTCTCCTCTCCGATGATGATGTGATGGTTTAGTTGGTAGGAAACAAAGAAGAAAAGGATATTGGGGAGAGGTTGTTTTTGTAGAGAAACAAGTTGTTCGTTTTACTGTAAGCCTAGCAAGGGAATTCCTTCTAATAATTCTGACATAGATAAGGGCCAAATCAGCTGGTGTCGCCCGCAACCAATTTTTTAAAATTGACCACGTTATACATAGAGGTGTATAAACACAGTACATGTACTAACTTACCTTGTGAAAGCAAAATATAACGTTATGATGAATACAATGTTAGTTTTTACCCATTTATCTTTATAAAAGAATTGGTATAACGTTCCGTTAATGGTTTGTTTTCGTATCATAATCTTCGCAGTTCAGACACAATTATGTAGACATAAATAGAATAAAATGTTCTTTATGTGGTTGATAAAAGAGAAAATAACCATTTCATCAAAATGATAAGTATAACATAAAGAGTAGGATGACATTGACACAGCATGTAGACGCCCAAGGCTCTGATCAATTACACAACATAACGTGGCCAAATCTGCTATGAAAATATGGATAAATCAATCTTAAATGCACGTTAAAGATTAGCCGAAAATAAAACAGTATCGATGATTACTATCATGTACAATAATATTTGTTCAATCTTTTTAATAAGTTTATGTTTGT
Organism: Spisula subtruncata; assembly: GCA_963678985.1. Lineage (NCBI taxonomy): Eukaryota > Metazoa > Mollusca > Bivalvia > Venerida > Mactridae > Spisula > Spisula subtruncata. The sequence goes on from OY787675.1 coordinate 19,264,008, forward strand.
TACATAAGGATACTTGAGCGGTTTGGATTCCGTGTTCAGAAATTGTTGAAATTTTCGCACTTAGTAGAGAAATCTATTCTAACACGAATTATTATGGAAAAACCACTAGGTCATGCAACTCTTTTTCCGAGTAATCAGCCCTGTATGAAGTGTATGTGGACCATTTTATAATAACTTTGAAATTAGAAATATGGTGACCAAATATGACATTTCATTTTGATTGAACTATAATCTTATTAAAAATACATAGCGTAAACTTTCTTTGAAACTTAGAAAAGTCCATGGCATATTTGACGGTTCACTAATGAGGCTTTTGGTACGATGATATTGAAGATTAACATTGTTCAAGAGAGCTACTAAAACCCTGGAAAGCAAAACATGTACGAGTTTGCATAAAGTTTACACTTATTATTAAATAGTTCCTGAGATAAGGTAGCATGCTCTTTCAAGACAGGGTAGTTTATTTATCTATTTTGATCTTTGGTTATCTTTACGTAGTGAAATCTTTTTAAAATGTCTCAAACCAGTTAACCAGGGTTGTTGGTTTAACGACTGTTCTAACGCTTTCCTGCTTCGCATTTCTCCGTTGGTTGTGTGTGGGTATTGCTCTGTGTAGTTGTTTTGTGGTGTTACAACTTTCTGTGATTGGCTGTGGTTATGCTGAGTTCTGCCTTCCATGTCCGATTTCCTCATACCCTTCTTACAAAATCCTGTACGACCTTACCGCTCTTACAATGTTTAATATGTGGTAGTTACGGTAGTGAAATGATACACCTATATACTAGTAGTTATTGCTAATCTGTATTCCACGGTGGTTGATATATTGCCAAAATGAATGTAATTAATTTCAAGTACATGTGGTTTGTTAATTCAATATTAACTTTACTAAGTCATGCTTGGCTTCGTATACTAAAGAGATATTTCTCAATTTGCTAAAACAATAGACATCTTGATCTGTTTCTAAATACGATGTACATGCATGTTGATGTATATCCAATATCTTCTTAATAGTTTCAAACCCCATCAAACATACACTTACTGCTCTAATGGGCTTCGTTTTCTTGTACAATTGTCTGTTAACTGTTAGGTCAAGTCAATTCGAGTGAAGAAGTTATCTCAGGAATTAAGTCAAACACTGTAAAGTTCAGTTAAGAAGTTTATTCAAAATTTAAGTCAAAACATATATTTTTCAGTTAACTTCTTACCTCAGAAGTTGACTCGAATTTTGCCTAAAACAAGTTATAGAACTAACGCTCTGGAAATATCACCTGAAACAAGTTATATATCTAACGCTCTGGAATTATCACCTGAAACAAGTTATAGAACTAACGCTATGGAAATATCACCTGAAACAAGTTATAGAACTAACGCTCTGGAAATATCACCTGGAACAAGTTATAGAACTAACGCTCTGGAAATATCACATGGAACAAGTTATAGAACTAACGCTCTGGAAATATCTCCTGAAACAAGTTATAGAACTAACGCTCTGGGAATATCACCTGAAACAAGTTATAGAACTAACGCTCTGGAAATATCACCTGAAAAAAGTTATAGAAATAACGCTCTGGAAATATCACCTGAAACAAGTTATAGAACTAACGCTCTGGAAATATCACCTGAAACAAGTCATAGAACTTACGCTCTGGAAATATCACCTGAAACAAGTCATAGAACTAACGCTCTGGAAATATCACCTGAAACAAGTTATAGAACTAACGCTCTGAAAATATCACCTGAGACAAGTTATAGAACTAACGCTCTGGAAATGTCACCTGAAACAAGTTATAGAACTAACGCTCTGGAAATATCACCTGAAACAAGTTATAGAACTAACGCTCTGGAAATATCACCTGAGACAAGTTATAGAACTAACGCTCTGGAAATATCACCTGAAACAAGTTATAGAACTAACGCTCAGGAAATATCTCCTGAAACAAGTTATAGAACTAATGCTCTGGAAATATCACCTGAAACAAGTTATAGAACTAACGCTCTGGAAATATCACCTGAGACAAGTTATAGAACTAACGCTCTGGAAATATCACCTGAAACAAGTTATAGAACTAACGCTCTGGAAATATCACCTGAAACAAGTCATAGAACTAACGCTCTGGAAATATCACCTGAAACAAGTTATAGAACTAACGCTCTGGAAATATCACCTGAAACAAGTTATAGAACTAACGCTCTGGAAATATCGCCTGAAACAAGTTATTAGGCACAACACTTCAATATTTTCACCATTTTGTTCGATGTCTCACGTGTTGCAGTTTGATATGACACCTTGGCTGTTACATTGGACGGTATTCTACCCGTACCAACTTATGCTGCTACCAATATCACGGTGACTTCAAACAAGGTACTGTATGTTGGTCTACCTTTGATGCATAATCCAATAATATCACATACCACATTCTTAGTACCCACAGGTTAATCCAATAATATCACATACCACATTCTAAGTACCGACAGGTTACTCAGTTAATCAGTAACATCATTTCATGTTGGCGCCTTTATAGAAGAAGATACCCGCGTGTTGTAAAACAACCCTAGTTTTATTAGTACCATTAGATAAAACAATTCCCCAGAGTAAATATTTTCACTTAACTAATTATTGTTTTGCATTTTTAGCTAGATACTATTTAGCTCTTGTTATCTTCAAAGACAGCTAAATACATTAAGACAATATTTACAGGATGTGTTATATAAACAGTAAATGATATATAAAAATAGAAATCATCAATTGTTTATCATAATTAGGTCACAAATTATCCTTGGTCATACAATGCTATATACAAATATTCTGCTACTAGTGTAAGGTAATAAATTAAGTCGTTATGCATACTAGGTTCTACGACACTAGTTCAAGGTGTCCGTTACTTCAGCAGAACAGAATAGAACAGCAAAGCGCTACCATACGCCTCTATTCCGTTACCAATCTCGTTTAGATTGACATTACATTTGACACTGATATAGGATCTGTCCCCAGTCTGTACTGTGAAGATGACCTTCTACATTAATCCGGCAACTCATCTAGGCGACCGGGATTCAATCTTCATGTTCTGAGCACTGTACAACTACTACTGCAATATCTTACCTACGATAGCCAATGTTAAATCGGTATTGGAGATGTTATCGTTTTTTCTCACATAAACAACGTGATATTCCATGTTAAAACAAATCGCAGAACATTTTTTTCCATCAAGTGTGATAACAAAAATATGCATAACCCAATCCTTCATTCAAACGATTCACTGAATTAGAAATGAGCTATGTTCTTTATGAATTCAAAATAATTTGTTGAAAAACTTCAATTATTGTAAGCTAGAAAAATGTTAATTGTTTGCAGCTTTTAAAGCGTCGTTTTAGTGTTTCTATACAGAAGGAAAATTGGTACACTATGGTTTACGAGGAGACACTAGAAGGTGTTCTTCAGTGCATATTTTAGCCGAATTTTCCGAATTCGGTCGCTCATTTTCGGTAAAAACATATTTTTAATGTAATCAAAAGAATTTATTTACCTTTTTAGATCAACATTTCTTAATTTCTTAACTCTAAAGAAAGTTATTAAGTTCACCTAGACTCATTTAATTAATGTTGATCTCAAAAGAAAACTCGTGGTAGATCGTATATATCTATCACACATGCCCGACAAAATGGATAAAATTGGTGGTAAAAGCATAATTAATCTAACCCACTTAAAACGTTTTGTTATTATATCATTAACTATTACATTATCATTAATTTCATAACTATAATGGTCGATATTATTTCACGAGAACAAAGTAAGGTGAAGGTTTATAATGTAATAAAGCATATTAGGAGTCTTAATACAGACACTAAGGTTTTGTGTGAGGTAGCTTGGTACTTGAATTAGTTCAGATACTTGAGTTAATACCACTTTTTGGACAGTCAATCAACTGTGTATTATGACTGTAATGATTAATGTATACTAGAAGGTGTTTGTGAACAAAGGCTACGGATGACTGTACTCATTGTTGGCAACGTTGAAGATTATTATGAACGCACCAACATCACCTGTGTTGATCAGTGTGGGTACTGATGGACCAAATACACAAATAAAAAAGTACCGTGAAATGAATAGTACCTCTTAGTCAAATACTCCAAGCAAATGTATTTGTAAGCAGTAATCGTACTAATATTACCTCCATACAGACAGTGGCCACATGTTCATTCCGATGCATTGGTTTGGATATACCACGTGGTATAAAATATGACCCCCCACTCTTTGATGTCTGTGAATGCGATAGTTGGTTGTTAGCTGTTCATTCAGAAGTGAAGTGAATTCGAGTTAACAGCTGACGTTAACTCAGAAGTGGAGAAAAAAATTGAGAATTTCATTGAGTGCAAGGCTGACAAATGTTAACTCAATAGTGAACTCTAAATCCATAAGTAGGTCAAGCTGAAAGTCAAGATGAATTCTAGTGATATAGGTGTATATACAACATCTCAGCAAGTATGAAAGCTTTGTAACGGCCATATTTGATGTAAGAAGAAATGGTGAGTTTGGGTTGACCTCGTACGGACCGACGGACCGACGGACCGACGGACGGACAGGGGAAACAATATATGCAAAAATAGCATTTTAGTATTAGTATAACAAACTAGAATATGTTTCAGTATTTTTCGTGGTAAAAATACGCACTGCCAGACCAGGTGAGTTTTCGGAGGTTTAAGTTATAAGAAAGTATTTATGTAAAAAACGTCAGGACATGCGTTCATTTCAAGATTTTACTAAAACCCCATTTTCTGACTTTCTACTCTTCCGAAAGAGTTAGGGAGCATGTTGTCTGGATTATTTTTAAGAAGCATTCCCTATAATTAGCATATTTTCTTTACTATAACATTCAATGAGCTAAATGAACATAGCACTATCAATTATCATAATTTGTCAGAAGAAAGTGTGCGCAAATATTCTCTTTATTGTCAAATCTCTATTTAAATCACCAGTAATAATTATCGCATTCAGCGATTTATTAGTATGTGGTCAAACGGAAAAAACTCGTGCCTATTATGGCTCGTTATGAAAATATGTTTTCATTCTTTTCACGGAAATTAGTGAGAGCCTTTGTTGAAAATTTGAGGGGTTTATGCAACAATGATTCTCATTTAATGTTTAATATTCCTGATTCGATTTAAAACGTGAAAGTACATATTCGCGAAAATGACTTGGTTAATAATATTTGAATACTAGTCCCATTTTGACAAGGCTGTAATACTTTTTATCAATTCGGAATGTCTTCTGAATTTTGATTTCATCTTCATTTAGATTAATTCGGACTCATTACGTCTGATTCAATATTCTTGTGATCGGGGTACCAATACGCTACTGACGTACATAGTCCAAACCTTTAGAGTTTAGTACGTAACTCAATCCTTGAAACCTTGGAAAATGTTTAATACATTCCACACGATGTCAGTTTCAAATCATGAATCATTGAGACAAAAACGTACAAATACCTTAAATTTCACAGTTCAAACGCGAACATCGAGAGAATTCTTAGAAAACCTTCAAGCAAATTGGAATTACCATTTCCAGATATTGATCATAATTATATTGTCCTTGAATTCTTCCATACGTGTGTCAAGCTAATGAATCTGGGATTGAAAGTTTTTGCCTGTCTTTTGTGCATAGGGGGGATTTTCAGTTTGAGTTCAATACGTTTGATTATGATGTATGTTTATCATGTAACACAACTGATAGTGTCTGATTGTAAAACGTTGTACATGATTGTTCTGCACAATTCGTTGAACTTACACGTGTGCTTTATAGTGATGATATAAAATGTAGGTTTGAAAACACTGATGATTGCCGTGATGACTTTGATGACGTAGACAGCACGCTTCAGGATCCCTGGTTCAACCCTCGTCTGGACCAATGGTTAATTAATATGAGCAAGAATAACCCACATGCTCCACTTGACCAAAGTGTAATTTGGAATAGTTAGGGCTGTTATAATCCTGGGCGCGATATATCTATGAATGCCGTCACACCCACAGGAGAGGAATAAGCATAATCAGGGGGTGGACGAATGGCTGAACTGCTGAAAACACACCACGCACATTAGAAACATAAACGTTTGTCTTCGTTTATGACCAAATGGTGACGCTGATAATGATGGTAGTGGACGTTAAAGACGAAGACGAAGATAATGGTATGGTGATTGTGATTATTGTGCGTATGAATATTTCGATGAATAACATGTTCTACCAGCGCAACCCTTGCTACGTCGGTTATATACAGATGAAGAAATAGGGTATTGTATGCATCACTAGAATAATATTTCGTTAACAGTAGTGCTTACTATGAAATGTATCAAATGGAATGCATATAGGCAATTATGTACAAAAGCACACTGATTTCTAGAAAGTAAATGATGCCATCAATTCCATGGAGGTAATATGTGCACGTATACATGTAAGTTGAGATGTCGGCTGTCAGAAAAACATAGAAAACTGTCGATATGTTGCGAATTTAACGATTCGTTCATCTGAAGGTAGGTCAGATAGGTGTACCGTCTATTGATTTATAAAGAAGTGATTTTCACAGAAAGTGAGTAAAATATGTTGTCTCACAAAACCTTGCACGATTGCAGAAATGTTGTAGTCAAATAGATTTTACAATGCTCATCTGTAAATTGGCTGTCAATATTAAGCTTCTTTAACTGCATGAGTTATCGTCGTACCTGGGTTGAAGATAGAAATACACTACATGGAATAACCGGATCAGTGTATGTGGTGTTAATAAGTGACTCCCTTCAATTCGATGTATTTGCACAACATTAGCTGTAAGGAATATTAAGGTAATTGTATTTCTTTCACCAGCTGTTTAATTATCTACACCAGGTAGAGCAAAAGAAATCCATCGTTCACAAGAATGTTCCAATCAGTTGATGTTTTTATATTTTCTTATAGCTTGATGAGTGGATCATTTAAAAAAAATGCTATGTATGAATGCCTAATGTAGATGTAATTATCGTTTTTCTTATTATTATTACAACATCAGATATTTCAACCGAACATACAGCGTAAACACAGCGCCCTAGTTTGTTCACGGGTTCATGACATTTACCATGTGATATTTGATTGATTATTATGATATGGTTTGTTTCGAAATATTCGAAATTACGACCCCATGGAATCTACCAAAGGTATTATCCACAAAAATACAAGGATGTTATAGAAAGAGAGTTTGGTTTTATATTCACCTGTAACTATTGGATTTGACATATTTATATTCACCTGTAACTATTGGATGTGACATATTTATATTCACCTGTAACTATAGGATGTGACATATTTATCAGAGTTCACAACAAGCGGCCAAATTCAATTGGTACTGTGGTGAGTATCCGTTTGCTCTAGGTTTACCAGTCGGCATTAATGTGTCACAATATAATCTCGGCTTACATTGAGTACTATCTCCTACAATCTGTATTATTTGGTGTTATTAAGTCAAGGTAAGACATATCATCCATATACCACATGTTACTCAGACGTGTCAAAGCCAATATTCATCAGTTATGCATTCACCACGAAGCTGAATAGTGACTTATATATAATAACATATATGCCAATCTTGTATCAACCACTTCATTTCAAATTGCATACATATGCGCTGCATCTTTACAAAACGTAAGTCCGGGAATTATATTCGCAAATATCAGGGAACATGAAACATCGCGATTTACTAGCATAGTCCTCAAAAAACCACGCTACCAAATTATTCATGGTACTGTACATACCTTATAATATTGATGCATTCCAGCATCATTGGTAGGGAACGTACACCAGATATTGCAGCTAAGCAAACCACGATTTGCGAAATTTGATGAAAATCATAGCTTTCCAAGGTAAGTAAAAGGGATATTGCTCTTACTTTATTGGGTTTCTGTAAGTGGTAGTTTATTGATCTAACAATGTACATATTTGGATGTAAAACGTTGTTTTGTGGGGAAAATATCGTCAATTGTGACCCGGGCTCGTACAGAAAAATACGACACTAGCGCATATTTTGTGATTTTTTTTATCAACAACGTTGTACCGAGTATTTCACATTAGTGTACTGAGGTATTGCAAATTACAAAATTTTGGGTACCGAGTATTGACAGTGAACGTTGTTTGTTTTTCACTTATAAAACATGTTATAAGTAGAATTGATATATATTTGAGTATCATTGTGTAACACCTTACCAATGACATATAATTTCTAAATGTCGAAATACTTATAGTAAGCAATGTTAATTACACACAAATGTTTATTATAAAAACAAACCTTGTATTTTGTTATTATAATTTTACATTACTATTATATTTCTGTATAAATGATAATATATTAAAATGTCGTTATCTTTATAAATACTATCTGACGTTTTGATTTTATACTTACCTTCTATATTTCAGATTAAGTGTGTGTACTGCCACTACACAAATGGAAGAGGGTTGGTGGCTAGGTTTGGTATGTGCGACGGTGTATTTTGGGTTTTGGGTGGTAAGGTGTTTGGGTGGGTTTTGACTGGGCAGGTAGAACCAACCAACGAACCAACGAACCATCCAACCAACGAACCAACGAACCAACAAACCCGCCAACCAACCAACCAAAGACTCACACAACCACCCTACCACCCACCCACCTACCCAGTAGATATAATATATGTAGCAGTTGCTTCCTACAAAAAGATAAACTGAAAATGGTACGTAATTCAGAAGGTAGTGGTTCAAACAATAATGGTTTAAATAGCATGGCATGACAGTGTGACCACTGTGATTTTTGTAGAATTCATATCGAATAGGGCAATCTGTAATTCTACATAAATGCACCACTTTACGTATTGTTTAATAATTACACTACATCGTATAGGCTCGTTAACCATATAATAATAAAATCAAACATCATACTCAGCGCATATTAATCATTAGAAAATGCCTCGGCTCCGTGAGAAAACTAGGGTTGTAGTGTTTTAAATATTGTTCATGCTGTTTGTTCGGTTAAAATATCAGATGCGGTAATAATAATAAGAAGAATGGTAATGTCGTTAACCATATATATACACCTTGCATAATGTTCTTTTTCACAAATCATCTCAACAAGTTAGAAACATACCTCCTGGTTAATTGGAACAATCTTGTGAATAATGACTTACTATTGTTCCATCCCTGGTGTAGAGGTGTAGCTGATTAGCTGCTGAATGAAATACAATTATGTAAATCTTCCTTACAGTTAATGCTGTGCAAATACATCGAATTGAAGGGATTTACCCATTGAACACCACATACACTGATCCGGGTATTCCATGTAGAGTGTATTTCTATCTTCGGCCCAGCTCGGTTATACCAAAGGCGGTAATTGTGTAAAAAATGTTTGTGCAAAAAATCTTGAAATGTGTTAAGCAGTTGCGCCTCGGGCATTTACCAGTGCATATAAACTAACCTAACCAATAATTATAACCATAAACTTCGTTGACTTTACAAGATTATGAACTTTTGTAAATGTAGCTGCAACAATAAAACGAAATATTAGACTTCTCTGTTTCTAGCGCATCTGACGCGAATGCTCTAACTTGAAAGAATTTTAGGCGATGCGATGCAAACGAAGTTATCAGAGATCATCCTCGGCTATTTAATCATTGGCTGCAGGTTAAATTGCAAAAATGACAATCGTTTTATTACCTTGATTAATTTTCTATTGATTGAACACCTACCCACACTGGACTCGGTGTTTATTGTCCGCATCGACTTGATATTTTTTTAGTTTGGGTTTCATAATAAGTTGCCGTTTCCTAGCGACTGATGATATTCGTTGGTTTCAGAGTCTGTGGTTTTCATCAGTAGTTAGTATTACAAAGTGTTCTCTAACTCAACCCCTAACTGTGAACCAGTAATTTTAATTAAACACTTGACGCGAATGTTCTAAGAAACTATGAGAATTTCAAAGAAGTTAAGATAATGGTTAGAAAAGGGCGTTATCAGAGATCATCCTCGGCCGTCTATCCATTGGCTAGCGGTTTAATTGCAACAATGACAATTGATTTGCTACCTTGATACGAGTTTTCGTCTACCCATGCGTTCACAGCCGTCTACTCACACTGAAAGACTCAGTGTTCATTGCCCGCATAAACTTGATATTTTTGTTTGATTTTCATAATACGTTGTCGTTTCCTCGCAATCGATCAATAGAGATGTTGTCTTCCTTATTCGATCCCATTGTGCAGAAGGCCATTTCTAGCCGACATCAATGCATTATTAGCATGTTCTATTGATAAACGATGTATTGAAATGTTTTTAGACCAAAAGCGAATCAAGTAGGATTCAGCCACTAATAAATCTTTTAAAAATGAGTGAACAAAAGCATCAAGGAACATCGACACATCCAGAAGTTAAACAAACAAATGTTCGGAGGACAGATGTATGCCAAGGACAATACCATGAGGCTCTGTACTGAAACCCTAAATATAACAATCATTTAATAAGTGTCATGTTTTATGGACGTGGTTGATAGGACGACTTATTTATTACTCCTGACACAACTTGCCTAGTTTCGTCATTACCGGAGGACATTTTATATCAGAAACACATGCTGTAACTCATCGTATCAATATAGATTACGTTAAATGCCAAGCATAAGAAAACATACCATCAAAGCATTCATATCTTAGTATAATCATACTCATATGCGAAATATGTGTGTGCAATAGTATTATGTATACTTCAATACCTAAAATTCTGCACTCATTATTGTCACATAAAACGTTACACAATTTATTAAAAGTATACACACTCATGTTTAAAAAATCCACACTGTACAATGTAGTCAAACATGTCTGTAAGGCCAATCATCAGATGAGAATTACATGTAAAAACGATACATGTTCTACCACGACCACAGATTAAGACATACATTTTTAGTGTCTACAATAAAATCAAGAATGACATGATGGAAGAAAGGCGTTGGAATAGTTTATACGAAAACACGTTCCTACTATTTATATCAATCACAATCGACACCTCACTCATGAAGGTACACATCACCACCAGAGAATTACAGAGTGTAGGGAGCAGCATTCCCTTTTATGTTGAGTGTCTTAATATACCAGGTATCCGGGCGCGCTGTCCTAGTTATTTCCGAAGATCCACATTGGTTCTTTAACGTGCCCGGTGTAGTGCACCGATACACACGAGACTAACTCTGCGTTGCTAACCAGTTAATCTTCAGGTGGGAAACACTGAAAAACGTTTAAGAAGGACCAATTTTTCAGGCCGAGGATCGAACCCGTGACCTATCGATCAGTAGTCAAACGGGCTATCTGCTCGATCACCGTGGTCACGTGCTCATCCACAGCAAAATAAATAAATTTACTCAAAAGAACCCGAGATGACTCTTGTGTATAAAATGCTACTAGTTCGATGGGTAGTTCATGCAATTAGCATAACGGTGCGAATTCCAAGCATTTTCTGTAGCCTTCAGAAGTTACGTAAACGATTCATTTATTTGTAATTATACTTTAATTATTAGCTTAGATAATTATCAATCAGATCATTTTCTGGCTATGAATTAATCTTAATGTACAACATTTATTATGGTTTACCTTGAGGACAGTGCTTCTAATTTTTGTAAAAAGTGTAAATATTGTTGATGGTTTTGCTTTTACATTCTCCCATTGTTACTGTAACATGGAGAAACCCTGGTAGCAGTGTTATGTTCAAGTCGGTACGAATGAGATAAATACAGGGTGTTTCATAATATCTGTCCCCATTACAAATAAATGTGATGAGTACATGTATGATCTTAACTGATATCTTCATACATCAATAGAAAGCCAACATTTCAAAGTTTTATTCAGTATATAACATGACAATGTTTCTATCAAAGCAACCCAGTAACAAAGATTCTTGCAAAATGTCATTTTTTTAATAATTGTCAAAATAACGTTCAAAGTTATTTTGAACCCAAATTGATATCATAGCTTGTAAAGTATTGAATGAAAAAAAAGTTTGATAATGTTTATTAACAAAATAATATTATGATTTGAAAGTATATATTATATACAACAAGTTGAAAATATTTTGATGGAACAGTAACTTTGGTTTCTAGTTGCTAGGCAACGGAAGAGCATAACCATGCAGATACATTCTTTCTTGTTGTCATGCAAACAGGTGCCATGCTTTCAAATAACATTTTTTCCAAAGTTTACAAGTTTCAAGTTTACAAGTTTATTCAAAATAATTTTTACATGTGTTTCTAAACGATTGTTTAGGTCATAAATGACCCATGAACAAACAACATAACTATAATAAGAAATAATAAAGGATGGTAGGTAGTATGAAGGTAAATAATTAAGTTTCCTTCATTAATTATGAAAACAAAATGAATAAAACAAGTAGGTTGCATGTGTTTTCTAATTACCTCCCTTTTTATAATTCAAAAAGTTAAAATACTTCAAAGACAACATATCAATCATGTTAGTAAGTAACAATAAATAAATAAAGGTCCATATTGGGTATTATCTTAGTTGATGTGTAACAAGCTGTCACTTAGCTTCAAATGAATGTTTTAAATTCACAAATAGAGGTATGTGGTTTTTAATACAACCACCAAAGCAATTGATGACTTTAAAGTAATAATTTAGAAATAAAATAACCGAAGATTTGCACTTGTTTACTTAGTATGAAAGCGAGAAAGTAATGTTTTTGTGTTAGCTTCTTTCATTGCCTAGCAACTGGTAACCAAAGCAACTGTATCACATGTAAGCTTTTAGATTATCACAAATGGATTCAACTTTCATATCAGTATAATATTTTTGTTTTTGAAACATTTAAAACTGCTTATATCATGCAAAACTTTGCAAGCTATGTAATTCAACTTGGAAAGCAAATTCAATATGGACGTCATTTCGACATTTATCGAAAAATTGCCATTTTTCAGAAATCTTAATTCCAATGTTGCTTTGATAGTAAAATTGTCATATAATGAGCTATACAAAACTTAAAAATGTTGGCTTTCCAATGGTATATGAAGATATCAAATGAGATCAGACGTGTGCGCATGACATTTGTTTGTAATGGGGACAGATATTCTGAAACACCCTGTACTAGTATGTAAGTTCACTAAAGCCTGATGGCTTATCTGACTTGATGCCCCCCAATGAACGACATTATACCACGATAGTATGAAACATGTAGATAATGTGATAAGTGCTCAGACACATGTGAGTACAGTATAATATAAATATGGTGTATAACGTACTTGCAAACATTCTTACCATGGAGTACAATTGCAAATTTATTTTGTAATTATGCCATCGGCTTAGTATACTACGAGTCGTGCAATCACTTGTAAGAAACGTGTTTTCATTTGGCTTACTATGACATTAGTCAGTACCCGAAACAAGTTAATTAATATCTCATCGTTCAATGACAAAGGGAGCCGGGCACACTCTTCGTTTATATGTTTATAGTTTGCTGCAATACCGTGTGTGTCATGTCTGATATCTTAATGACATTGAGTATTGTGGATAATTATTTAGTTCCATCTGTATCTCTTCTATCTTTTCTATAAATTGTACAAAAGTGTTCTTCGCAAAATCTGCATAATCTATTGACCCAGACTTCTAGCTTTGTGAATAGTATGGCTAAACAGTTAGTTTGACAAGATATAAAATACGCATCGTATGTCATTAATGTCGTAACAAATCAATTGTAGATATATATTACATTTTTGCAAGCAAGTCATTTATTATGCATATTTGTCGAGTCTTTGACTGCAGTATATTGCTACTATACATTATTAGACATAAGGAGAATCAAGTTGTTGACATCTTACTAGATTTTTTTTAGTTCTATTGCGTCGTTACATCATCAGAAGACGAATAATATATAGAACTATGTACAGTACATGCATCACATTCTCTATTAACATGACAAACTTTCACCCACATTGTTACCCCCAGATACCATGCTACATATTCCGGTATGCTAGACAAACAACGCTAATATCACTTATACGGTTGTCATAATATTCCTTCTAATGCACAAATACACGTTCCAATACTGACAGATGATTTTGTTGAAATAAATAATATGTAAACATAGTATACATGTGTGTGATGATGTTTCTTCAATGTGTTATAAAATTATGCCCTCAAAAGTTAGACAATAAGTTACATTTTAACCCCATATATTTAGGGTTTTCTACTAGTGGATAATCAATGTTATTGGAGACATAACGGCTTTCGTCACTTGCATGTTCTTTGGGCTATTTAAAAATTATGACGTAGGAGCACGTATGCCGATACTTCCTATTCCAAGGACGGGTGATAAAAAAATTGCATCAAATATTACTATTTACTTATGGCAACACGGTTTGTTTGAACGTCAGTTTGGTCAACATGAACACTTCCGATTTTCATGAAAACAGGCACATAAGAAGCACATTGCGATGCTAATTTTAAATATATATCAGTCTTATAAGGTCGTAAGTAGTGGCCAGCGTTTTGTCGTGTCGTTGCAATAATATGACAATTTTTAAATTATGAAAAAAAGTCTGTGCAAATAATTGGTTTTTAATAAAACAATCCTTTTGTTTGAAGCTTGTATTGAAATCTCTTACATCTTACCCGCATGGCGTAGACGTTACAGTAACTGGTAATATCCTCGTAACTTATCGTTAAATAGTTTTTATATGTCTTATAATTGGGCGTTTAGATTTGAATTATAGACGAAACATGTTTTAAATTGAAATACAAGAACCCGGATGCGAGCGAATTGCGTGATATATTCGGTACAGGTCACACGAGGACGGATTCCGCTTCTACAGTTTATGGTAACATCAGAGAAAATCTGTGGTTACCTTGACTATGATGCCAGTTATGTTGCATAATTTCTTACGCAAAGAAGAAGGATGTCGTCTAATACATAATATGTTCAGGCAACTTGATAATGCTTCAAGCCTTGGTTACATTTCTACCACTATGTGCATGCTTGCTTGGTTGTGTACTGCCATTCGTTTGTCCGGGGGTTTGTTAATGTAAACAGATTTTGTGCTTATACTGCGACGAATGGCTACACGCAATTGAACTGATGGTCCTGCACAGTTCACGTACGCTGTAATCCGCTTTGGTTCGCACGATTGTGCTCTAATCTATGCGGTTTAGAGTTTGAGAGACATATTGCAGATCAGTAAAAATACTTCTTAAAACATTGGTAACTTCTACATAATCATCAATTAGATTTTCACGAACACCATTCACGCCCAACTGCACTGCTCAGACTGATAGATGCATGGACGTAAGAATTTGACGCTGGACATTTTATTGGTTCTATATTTTTAGATCTTAGAAAGACATTCGATCTGGTTGATCACGAAATTCTCCTGATCAATTGCATAATTATCCTTTCTCGGATTCAAGTATAATGCTAAATCAATAATTAAATCGTCTTTATCTAACAGGAAACAATGTGTAAGATTGAGTAACTCTAATTCCTCGACTCAAAATTTTACTTGTGGTGTTCAACAGGGGTCCATATTAGGTCCCCTGTTGTTCCATATATACATAAATGATATTGGGTAAAAAACTTCTTTGCGTCTACATTGATCATAATTTAAATTGGAATAAACAAATTTTATCTAACTAAGGACATGAGGCAACTGCATTTTAATCATTACGTATTATTAACAATGGATTATTGCTGTGTAGTCTGGGGCACAATTAGTACACCAAAAATTTTTCAAATATCAATTCTACCAATGCGCTCCGCTAAAATAATACTTCTTAAACCTAATTGCACTCCTACAGGCGGCATCGAGTATGAAAGGGTGCAACCAGATGTCCCAGGAGGATACAAGATTTGATTGGTTATAACGCTGTTGGACTCGCCCGTCAGGGGTAAAATAGGATGATAAATATTATAGCAAAATTTTATATAAAAATATTTTTAATATTATTATCACAAGATGTATGTAAAATGATTATACACTCATTTATTTCCGGCTTATAATTTTTTTTATTCGACTTTTATAAAAACAGTTTATCTCATACCTTAAAATTGAATGACTACCAGGGCAATGTTGTTCGGTAGGTACTAAAGTCCAAATCAGTTCGGAACGGGTGTTTATATAACGGCTACATATGTTGCAATTTGCGGGTCTTAGCAGGGGCTATTAAAAAGTAAAAAAAAACTATTTGCGCGGAGCGGCGATTTTCCTTTCGAAATTCAGTTTCACGTTGTCAGGCTATACCACGTTATTGGAATACACTTTGTTATTTTATGAAACATGCTAAATGCCATCTGTGAAGCATTAATCAATATTATAATGGTGCTCATATTTCTAAAACATGTTATGTTCATTTGAATAAATATTTCAATAGAAAATAGAATGTTTTCATGTTTTCTATTCTTTCCTGGTGTTTCACTGCCTTCAAGTTTTTAACCAGGTTTTCCAAAGGAAAACTCTGGTTATTAGATTGCTGAATGTCGGCGGGCCTTAACAATTTCTTCTGTGCACAACTCCTCCTACATTTCTTCATAGATTTCAACCAAACTTTCAGAGAATGATTGTCATCATGTGACCTGGTGCATATTATCAGGGTTTTATGATTCAACCAATTTTGACGGAGTTATGGCCCTTGAAACAGAAAAAATTGGCCGCTTTCCTTATGTCGCACGGTACTCAAAGTACACGACATAGAGTCATGAAACCTTCACAGAAATGGTCAGGATGTTTTCTCTACACCTGGGGTTTCACTCCCCTTTCAGTTTAGTACATCCAGAGTTATTAGCCATTGAAATGGTGTAAAATAGCCATTTTTGACTTGTTTCACATGCTACTCAAAAAGTATTTGACCTAGGATCATGAAACCTTTATAGAAATGTTTGACAGCATGTACTCTAGTGCACCTGGGGTTTCACTCCCCTTTCAATTTAGTACAACCAGAGTTATTGCCCTTGAATTAGTGAAAAATACCCATTTTCAGCAATCTTAAGTTTTTGCAGCGTACACTCAACACATGAGAATAACTTCCCTTGTGCATCACACATCACGCCGGAATTTTAGTTTGTTTACAAGTTTCTACCAATACCTTTTACTTAATAAAAAGGTTTACTTAAAAAGAACTAGCGGCATCTTTGATGCCCAGCATCAACATTTCACTTGTCAAGAATTGGAATAGGTACTGTTTAAAAGCCGATGTAAGTACATTTTGTACATCACTGCAATTAACATATACAAATTCTTACATGGTATCACGTCATCAAACTTGCAAAACATCTAATACTCCATACACATAAAGCTCCACCACAAATAGAGATTAAGATATTTCACATGCAAAGAAAAGCACTTATTATGGTACACAAAACATCTCTAATGTAGCAATGTTATTATGGAACAGCATACCTCTTTCCATTCGAAATTCAAATTCAATAGCAGCCTTTAAACAGAAGTATCAGAAGCATCTTATGACGAATCAATAATGTCGTTCTTTTGATTTGCCTTTGAAATTGTTATTTTTATTACTGTTGACATGGGTGTGTCTGTCTACTGTGTGTATCGTACTTGCGTAGTTGCACGAATGAATATTAGTTGTATGTACGTATGTATGATTCAATTGTTTGATGTGTACTTTCTTATAAAAGAACACATTGTAAAAAGGTAACAATTTTATTTGCATACTTTGTATTTTCTTAATGTTTCAACATCATCATCATCATATTATTATTGTTTTTTTTGTTGTTGTTGGTTCACCATTGATAACCCCATTCTTTCAATGAGTGTGTCACTGTTTCTTACCTGTACACTATACAGCCTAGTTTTACTTTGTATCTAGCGTGGGACGTTTATTAGAAACATGTGTCGGTTTCCAAAAATACAATTTGCTGACGTCAGCAGATTTTTTCACGCAACATACCTTTGAGCACTTATCATAAAACAATAATGTATGTATTGCTATGTTATATTACTTTGTATGTGTATACTTAAGCGCATGCAGTCATTAAGCAAGCAGAATATTGTTGTTTGCATAATGTGAACGTTTTGCTCAACCATTTGATCATCATACTTAACATTTTGCCAACAAAATCTTCGGCAAAATCTTCTGTAAGTACAGACAAAACTGACAGCATTGACTACTCGAAAAAGTCTGCCAGTGCAGTACGACTTAACCGATCATACAAGGCATATAGAGTCAGGTGTAACTTTTTACAGTTGATTTGGAACCACACAACTATTCGTACTTACAGTAAAATGCTTCTAGCAGTTACAAGTCAGGGCTGATCAATTTACCAGCTGATGTAGATCAAACAATTACCTCGCGTACTAATGCACTTAATGGTGACTTTTAACTTGATGACGTCGTTTATTGTAACCAAAGTGATACGCGCACCGTCGATCATCTCGAACATTACGTAATAAAGAGCAACGGCATGGCATAGACATATTTTTAAGATTACTTGACTACAAATATGTGTAGATTTTTTGCGCTTTCGATCAGAAATTATCATACAAATGATTACGTGTTTTAGGGGTTCTCTCATTTGGATGCTTCGATAAAATATGAATACTGAAATTAACTGTTAGAATGACGTGACGTGGCGTCCAACGTGACGTGGCGTCCAACGTGACGTGGTGTCAAAAGTGGCGCCCCTTGTATGAATGAAACAATTGTGTTAGTGCATTCGGTCAGCGATATCTCACTACGGATTATGCGTTTTGTACATGTATGTGTAATTGTAACTAATCAGTCTGACTATGGCACTATATCAAAATATATTTCCACAGACTAAACCTAAAATGAATTTAGGTTAGTTGAGTGGGGTTGCCTTCAGAAAACGTGACCGTACTTCGTTATTCACCAAACTCGATGCCATATCTAAATATGACATTTATAGCTCGACTTATGAAAAGTTGAGTTATTGTCGTGACGTAAGCATCAGCGTGTGCGTGTGTGTTGGTTAAGTTGATTGTCAGAGCCATTTTCCCAAATACTATCAAAGATATCTACTTGCAACTCTTCATCTACAAAATGAATCATGAGTCTTGCATCCGTTGTCTGCAGTTTCGCAAAAAAAGTGTTTAATAAAAGTTTATAATCAAATATGTCAACCGTTTAGTGCATGTACATTACCGATGAAAGTCAAGTTATACTGTATAAGACATTTCCATACTGTTAAATAAATTTCGTAGTTATTATAATAGATTATAACCAGTACATAAAGCCAAAGTCAATATTTTATTGCGCTAGATTGGTAACCAACGACCAAAGCTGGTTCCCAATCGTGGTGTGTCATACCCTTTCATAACAAATTGACAGCAGTGTCATCTTAAAAATAGTTCCCTCTACACGTTGATAAGTTACCGTATTAATATTGAATTGTAAGTTGTCACTGGGATAGAGTCCATGAAAACTGTTTCACTGAATCGATTAAGTCTAATATAGATAGCCGTATATAAATTTTGACTAGGGATGCAAAATGATAGTCGATATGTAACAAATTTCTTTTTATAAGTCATAATATAATTGAAAATCTGTTAAAAATATAAACCGCGTTAAAAAGAAATTTGTTACATATCGACTATCATTTTGCATCCCTAGTCAAATTATATATACGGCTATCTATATGTATACAATCGTGTTGAGCTATGTTTTGCAAGTGTTTGTTACATAATGATGCAACTGGCTGATGGCCTGTATCAACAAATTGTTTGTCAATGTCATTGTCAAACGAATCAAGTGACATTATGGGCTACTTTGCCAGATGCTCCAATATAAAACATATGCGTTTTACGAATGTTTTATCGGCATCACTGTGCTTATCGGATATTCAACTCTTCATAGTTAAGTGCAAACTCACTAACACTCAAGACACACAAACAAGTATTCGAGAGTCATATACAAAGTAAGATATACAGGGTGTTTCATTATTTTTGTCCCCATAACTAACGAATGCCACAGATACATGCATAGATTAATCTGATATGTTTATATATCAATGGAAAGCCAGCAGTTCACAATGTTTCAGTATATAACATTCCAATAGTACTACCAAAGTATCGCAGGAAATAAGATTCTTTATAAATGTCACTTTCACCATAATTGAAAAAAAATGACATTCAAAATTATTTTTATCCCAAATTGATAGCACAGGTTGCAAAGTAATAAATAAAAATACTAGTTTAAAAGTGGCCATACGTACAATAATATATATATTTGAACGATATTATTTTTTTCCAAATAAATGTTTAAAATTTACAAATTGACATATAGAGTTTACAATAGTATCAACAAAAACAAGCGATAAAGACAACAACAAGATATTAGTTACTTGGTTACTTAATATAAGCCAGAAAGCAACGTTTTGTATTAACGTATTTTGTTGCCTAAGCAATATATAACACAAACAACTGTATAACTGTAGATGTACAACAAGCGTCGAGACGTGACTCATATAGAGATAGAACACATTTATTTACTAGTCATGCCTTGACGCCTGTTGGACGTCTATAGTAAGTTTTTTTATGCTCGAAGGCGAACATATAGTCGAAGGGCGAGCATATAGTCGCCACTTTGTCCGTCCGCCCGTACCGTATGCCCGTCCGTTTCACTTTTGTCCGGGCCATAGCTTGAACAGTATAAGACATATCAATTTGAAACTTCATATGTGAATACATCTCAGTAAAAGACAGTGCAGTGTACAAGAACCATGACTCTTCTTTGCATATTTTTGGAATTATTCCCCTTTGTATTCTTCATATTTAATTCTTGTCTGAGCCTTAACTCATACAGTATAACAGGTATCAATTTGAAACTTCAAAGATGAATACATTTCTTTAAGAGGAAGTACAGTACACAAGAACCATGACTCTCCATTGCATAATTTTGGAGTTATTCCCCTTAAGTTTGTATTTTTTCAGTATTAATTCTTGTCCGGGCCATAACTCATACAGCTTAATAGGTGTCAATTTGAAACTTCATATGTGAATACATCTCTTTAAGGGGAAGTGCAGTGCACAAGAACCATAACTCTTAATTGCATGTTTTTGGAGTTTTTCCCCTTTGTATTTTTTCATACTTAATTCTTGTCTTGGCCATAACTCATACAGTATAACAGGTATTAATTTGAATCTTCTTACATGGCTAGATCTTATTCAGGGGAAGTGCAGTACATACTGAATACAATGATGAAATGTTAGCTTTCTATTGGTACATCAAGATATCATATGATATCTAGCATTTTCTCATAGCATTAGTATTTTTTGAGTGCAGCGTATGATCCCGGGTCCCTGTCATAATTATATTACAGACACACATGTCTGTTAAGACCACAAATACTTACTGATTGAAAATAGTGTGATGCACAAAATAATGGGTGTACAACTTTGTGGGTAGGTTTTGCCTTTGTTCATAGATGATATTTAACATGCATGAAGGTTTAACTGTATGCCAATAATATATACTGCAATGCACACATATTTATTTCCATTTTTATTAATTGTGGTACAGTAATCAAATATTTGTTAATGCCGACGTGAAAACTATAATTATATGCGCAATACTGGTCGTCTAACAATCGCCGCGATGAACTAAATTTTACATATAATTATGTTGACGTTTCTTACTTGACTTCGATAAACAATTAATTTATAGGTAATGATTGTATGACCCTTTAAATAAGAATATTATCTATATAAGTACCCGATTTACCGTGACAACCCTCGCATTTTATGTTTTTGTGTTCTAACACTTTTCCGTACTTTTTTCGGAATGCTTTGATACAAGAATTATTAATCACAACCTTAAATGGTATCTACCCAGTCCGATCACCCAGTCCCGAAGACCAAATTTTCTTTCCGACAACGCGTCTTTAGCATGTTACGAGACAAAAAGTAAATCAAGTGAGAATCAAAATTTAAAGAAATATAAAAAGAGTGAACAGGAATCAAAACCAACAGAGGTTAAGGAGCATCGATAAATCCAGATGTTAAACAAACAAATGCACTTGATAGTGGATGATAGATGTATATCAGGGACAATGCCACGAGGCTCTGTACTGGAACCCTAAATATTAGAAGCATTTAATAACTGTCATGTTTTATAGACGTGGTTGCCAGGACGACTTACTTATTATTCCTGGCACAATCTGTCTAGTTTCGTTATAACCGGAGGACATTTTATATCAGAAACACATGCTGTAACTCATCGTATCAATATACGCTAAATGCCAAGCATAAGAAAACATACCATCAAAGCATTCATAGCTTATCATTATCATACTCATATGTGATATATACGTGTGCACCAGTATTATATATTCTTCAACATGCAAAATGCTGCACTCAATTTTGTCACAACAAACGTAACACAGTTAAAAGTATACCAACTCATTGTTAACAGGAGGCATGATCACATGACTTTACCCGCCGAATGAAGTTGCTTGTGTATGGGAACATTAGTTTGCCAGAGCAGGATCATTACTCCAAATGAAATGTGTTGTGAAATCAGAGAAGGAGACAAATAAAATGAGATGATAAAAACTGAACTAAGTCAATTAGATTAAAGAGAATATTTGCAACAAAAAATATATTGAAAGGAAAAAGGGGGTACATGTTATTAAAAGCATGCTTAAATTACAGTTTTTGATATGTGAATTCTCCTCAATTTCGAAATGAATACTTCTCCATGTCATTTTTAAAAGAATTATTGCGAAAATATATGAAGGTAGATAATTAAAAATGTAGATAGACAGAATTATGGTTCACGGTCACTGCACTTTTCCAAGATGCCATGTATTTAAATTTTAGGTTCCAAGGAGAGCCCTTGCACCGTTTGGTAAAAAACGTTTATAACAATATGTAAAGGGAGATAATAAAAAACATTAAGATATATAGAATTATGCGTCGTGGTCACTGCATTGCTTTAACTACTTCTCCAAATTGAAATCTATTATTATTATAGGTTTGAAGTCAATATATTAATGGCTTGCAAGATACGCTGCGGAGAAAGCATTATTATGAAAAGGGGAGGTGATAATTCAAAATGTAAGAAAAACAACGTTATGGTTCTTGGTAACTGTACTTCTATTGGTATCTATTTATATTTCAAGTTTCAAGTTGTAATGTTAAATAGTTAAGAAGATATGCTTCGGACAAAATTTAATTACTTAGTATATGACTAACCGGCATCACTCGGAGCGAACACACTGACGCTTGACTGCCGATGCGTTTTTTATCACCTTCGTCAGTATGTATGGTTCGAGGTGTAATGCAACTAGTTCGACGGGTAATTCATACAATAAGCATAGCGGTGCAAATCTAAATAATTTTCTGTATCCTTCAGTATTTGCGCAACACATGTATTTATTTTTAGTAATACAGAAATTATTATCCCGCATAATTATCAACGAAACATTTTCTGCCTGAAACAAGTATAATGCACAACAATTATTATGTATTTTGCTGGAGGAAGTGCTTCTTATTTTTATCAAATTGTTGATTATGTTGAGGTCGCAAAACATAGTAGCGTATGTGACGGTATGATGTTTTACTTTTGTGTGTAATAAATATCTTGCATATATATACTTACAGATAAAAATTTTGCACGAGTTTTGAATCCTAATAACTTAATTTTATAATAAAATATTTTTTGACAAATTCCAACCATATTGGTTTTATTATATATTTAGACCCATCGCTATAATCTAATAGATAGTTACGTCAAATTGTTTGACTGATCTTGTCTTCGTTAAATTTACACAAACAGTGAAAAGTCAATGGGTCTGTTTATTTGTCTTAGTAAAAAAGTTCACAAGCCTCCAAAACGCCATATATATAAAACGCCTACATTTGTTTTATGGGTTTGCTTGATGCTGACGTCAGTATTGAACACATAAGTCACCGCGATGCAGGTTTAATGTTAATGTGGTGATCACAAACCACCAGGGTACTGTTTTATCAAAGCAGTAAGGCTAGCGTAACCCTTAGTAATATTGCATACGTCGATAATATTTGCGTACAATTTACAAATATATGTTATCTCATTTTCTGTCCAAAGGTTTGGTTTATTTCTATGCAATGTCAGAACAACCGAAAAAGCAAATATAAACGTATACTCAGGGTTGTAAGAACCAAAAAATGGTCATTTTGTTCACAAGGTGTATAAAGCACCAAACTTTCACAAATGAACAATAAATATATTGGCTTCGAGAAAAGTGAAAGAGACAACCTGTTCGGCCCCTTATTTTGCATATATGAGGCCCCAAATAGGGTCCATCAAGTTAAATAGATTTGCGCACTAAAACTATAAAAACGCTCAATTTTTTAAACCTTACAGAAATTCACCAAAAATTGAATTGGAATGTCCAAATCAAGTACATGTCTGATATCTTATATTATAAAATACACTATTATACATGTATTATTGCAAATATGAGGCCCGATAGGGGTATGTGCGATTTTTTTATATAATAAAAACATGTTTGTTTACTTTATATCAGTATTATGAATAATTCAACAAGACAGCTAAAAATGCAACCCTGTTGACCCAATGATGCTTATAATACAATTTAATTCTTTTAAAATACAATCTTTTTATTGATTGAGGCCATTAAAAGGACATTTTCAATCAAGAACAAAGTGGATGAATTCAAGATGTTCGCGATTCAATCTGTAAGACACATAAATGTCTCTAACATGTGTAACAAATGCTTTATAAAAGTGATTTATGTTTTGTTGTATGTAGACATTTACCATATTGATACTTTGATAATAGTTCCAATGTGAAAATGAGGCCCCATTAGGGGTACAAAATAAACATAAGACTTGATATTTGACACAATAGAAAATAAATCAGTACATTAATTTAATTCTCAATTACAAGACATAATTTATTTCAATAATAAATAACAATAAAGTAATATAAATATACAGTAAATAACTAATATTTGATTACATTTAGTGAATTGAGACCATATTAAGGATAAAATAGTTAAATTACGTATATTTTGAAAAATGTGTTAAATTCATATGTAGAGAAACAGTATTAAAATGTTAATATTTACTTATAGATTCAATCAAAGTATATGTAAGAGAAATATATACTGTGTTGAATGTTGGCATATGAGCTATACCACCTTTTAAATAGTAACTTTGGATATGAGGCCCCATATGTGGTTTCAACTTCACTTTAGCCCATTATCAGGTAAATGGCAAATAATTCAGCAAAGTCGATATGTTTTTGCATTATTGCTTACAATATTCACACTATTCGATTTTTCAACATGTCGCATGTATGTTAACGCCGAATATTCATAGCACAAACCGATGAGATAAAACATAATATTGTGTTGTACAACGAATGTGAATGTTTATCAATTATGTAGTTATAGTAATATAGTTATGTTTAGTAATAGATGTTTGTATGGCGCATACTTTAAAACAGCATTAAACCCTAGCATTGCTCTTCCTAAGGATTAAAGTTGTGTTTGAAAGCATATGTAGATGGAGTTGTTTACTGGAGCTTGGTACACCGCAAGGAATGGTTGTATTTTAAGGCCAAGAATGACCCTACTTTACAGATAATCCATGGAGCAATGCTTTCGCAGTACATAGGCACGGTAAAGTATTTAGGAGGTAACATGTACCCCATGACCATGATTACTGAAGTAGTGCCATGTACCCCCGGTATCACAAAATACAAATTAACTCATACAGTGGCAGTGCACCCATTAATGTATTATTTGACCGTGTTTGTCATACCATGGACCCAGAATATCTGTACATGAGGCCATAACAGTTACCTATAGAGCTAGGATGCATTTAATAAGGCAGGTTTATCGACCCCATTGAGCCAGATGTAGATGTGCCAAATTGAATAGGAAGTAGGTGGCTAATAAAGTGAAAGTCCCCATTGAACCAAGAGTGATGCCATACCAAATCGTTTCTTCGTTTAAACGTCCGTCATAAGTTCGAAAACCTATCTAGTTATCTTGAGACAAAAACAAAACACTCGAAAAAAGTCAAAACGACTTCTTTGCTCATTATTATATGGCTAGCAAATATAGCTTTCAAGCATTGTCAATCATAATAACTTAAAGAAATAAAATTGTTTGTGTGAAACATACTGCCGTGTAGGGATTCTCAACATGTTGGAGAATAAGTATGATAAGTATGAACGCCATATCTCAATGGATTTTGAAGATATGAGAGGTTACAATTTTTGTTGTATTTGCCTTTTCCAAGATGCTCAAACCTATCCATCATTGGAGTCAATAAACGATTTGGAATGACCTTACTGTGATGAATGATGTTAGGGTTCCCTGCATAGACAAGAAAATATGTGCATTTAAGCTTTATATACCCAATAGAACCTAAAATATATGCGTCGATGAGTGACAGGTAACCCACAGAGTATAAAACAGATGTGCGACACTTTAAGATACATGTACAGTTACAGTTTATCGATAGGGCCACGCTTTTACGGACATTTTAACTTCCCCTGATCATTTACCTAAGGAAACATGCTTTGGGTCTCCATACTGAGACTAATTTTCTACTGGTTGGTGTGTATTCATCATTGAGGCCCACTGCCCTCACAGGTATCAATTCAAATATTGCTAACCATTAGAAATGGTATTACGGGTACACAACATGTCTTGGTATGATTGTACTTGGTGGTGTTAACTGTATCTAAGTACATTAAATGACTTTGCTCGGCAGTATTTAGTACCTCAAGTGACTAGGGTCGACACCAGCTTAAATAAATACAACATTTTAAGAGTAATTAAAATTAAAACAAATACTAATTTGAATTTTTAAACTTTCATTGAGTTACCTAACGAAACCTGCATTCGAGTCTCACTGGGTGCTATTTTTCTCCTGTGCAGCCAACATTGATATGTGGTGCCCAGGGATAGACACTACCCCCACATATACAAATTTACACCTTGGTTGAGTAGAGCATGTGGATTTTTCTTGCTCATAGAAATTAACCGGTGGTCCAGATGAGGGTTGAATCAGGCACCTCTCGATCCTGAAACGCGCGCCCTACCTCTATGCCACCGTTCCCCCATCGACCACAATTTGATAACTGTATGTTTTTGCAGTCTGTCGTTGACTTATAATGACCGTGATGAGGGCCAAAACCGAGCTAATAACAGGATAAGTACATGTACAATGTATATACATAAAAAGAAATGAATCTCTTATTACGGGCCTCAATCAATTTTTAAAAACAGTCGTTTTCCACATTCTATGTATCTAATATTAATGTTCTGAAGGTATTGATGTGGATTAATTTATAAAAAATAAATATAAAGAAATTATTATAATGTATTAGGTCATGAAGACATTTTTACTCAGTAACAAAACATTCAAAATGTAGTAATTGGTACCATTTTCACATTTAAATGTTACTTATAATGGCCTCAAGTTATGTTTATCAATTCAAATACACATTCTTTAAACCACAGCAGTGCCTCAAATTATCATTTTACAATTATTGGTCATAGCACACACAACTGATATGCCTACATTCAAATGCACTGTGTATATGGGATTGCTTCAATGGAGAGAAAATAATACTATTCATATATTTGAATAGTATTTAACCGTTCGATTTTTGAAAGATAATTGATTCATTCTGGGTTTTTTAATATAAATGTACCTTATTGTGGCCTCATTTTCATCAAAAAAATAGTGGAGTATATAATGCAGTTTGTTTATACACTTAACTTTCACATGTAAGTCAATCTTTATCGTTTATTATCAACATTTTTTGCATTTCTATATGTATGACTATGTAGTGTGATGGACAGTCTAATAGATGGTTAACACCACAAGCGGTGCCTCACTGTCATATTTTATTATTAATTAAGATTGTAATTTATGATAACTAAGTCAACATAATGTACAACACAGTTACAGATTGTTTGCTTAACAATTGAAAAATAGTAATTTGTATATAATATCCAGATTAATTTGTGAAATCAAGTACCCGTTTGGGGCCTCATTTGTGCAAAACACGGGGCCTCACATACATGTTTTATTAGTATTTATATAGGTGGTCGCCTTGAAGTGCAACTATGCTATGTTTAGTGATTAATATACATAATGTAAACATTAATGCATCTTATTTTATTTTTCACGAATTCGGGCCTCAGGTTTTGCTAAAACCACCAATGGGGCCTCTATTCCAAGTTTTATTATAACAAAAAGCAGCAGATTTCAAACACTCAAATTCATCACAGTATAAAACTATGACTAAATGTGTTTTGCTTAACAATCAGGCAAATAATCATGTATTTATACTGACGGGTAAGTGGAGATTCTCGTACCTCTTCGGGGCCTCATTTGTGCAGGAGACAGGGCCTCTCATGACTGTCTCTTTGGATTTTTTTCATCAGACTGACTTAAAGAGCAACTGTGCCATATTTGGTGCTTTATACACCATGTGAACATTCATGGCTCTTACAACCCTGAGTAGTAGTGGACATTTCCATGCTGATTGCAATCAGTGCCTGAATACACTGAATACACGGAATAAACGGATTTACGCTGAATGGGTTTCCTCCCAAAAACGACACAGTTAACTGACCAACTGTCGAATCATCTATGCGGTAAGGGCATACAACCCAAGGTAACATTACAACAAACAGGTGCTCGTACTGTTTTTCATCATTTAGTAGTTCTAATTAAACAGGGCTTTCAACAAAATTTAATGGTACAATTTGATGTGGTCACCTATAGTATGGTTTTGTTTTTGTATGGTTTTGTTATGATTTTGTTACCTGTAAACACACTACATGAGAATAACCTTTTAAAATATAAGAAGGCGAACATGATTAATATTAGTTTACCATATGAATTGCGAAAGACGTTTAATATGTTTTGTTTTTAATGAATATCTAGTCACTTGGTTTACCATGGATTAAACACAACCCTGTTGCAGTCACCCATGTTACGTCTTTGGAGTTGTTTGGAGATTTTATGAACCTGTCAGTTGCATCCATGGCCCCACCCCTGGGGATTTGCCGGGATTTTTACTTTTGAGTTGTCAATACCCCATCCTTCCTCGGCCCTTCTCTGGCGAAATGTCAATTACGATTAACCTGTCAACTTCACACACTAGTTACGTTGGTGTTTTTACTCGAATTATAATTTGAATATTCATGCCTATTGTATTTATTTACTAAGTCTCACCAATTAAATAAAAAATTTTCATGACACATAGCATTATAAATGCATTATAATGGCATCTAACATGCAAAGATGTTTTCTTATTAACATAAAATTATAATTAGTTGGCCAAACATATTTGGACATGTATAGACAATACCGTTAGATAGACCAAAGGCGACAATATCGAAAATACATGTGTATGTACTAGTATCTTTTAACCGCGTAAGCAACCTTTATACTATCAAATAAATTATCATTAAAACTAGGTAGTCACCTGTGGATTTTATTAACTAAAACACACAGTCTGTGCTCGAAGTTGGTCAGATAGATATGTATAATAATAATTTGACAAAACCACTCAGGTGTTTAACGGTCTTATTAGCCAATCAGTCTTATCAGGCACTGATAAAGATGCAGTATGGACATGTCCAATTGGGAGTTGTTAACACGCACCATTGATCGTTGACCGGCACTTGTTATTTTAGACCGTAATGTGTTGGTTAAGGTAGAAATTAACTAATGAACGCATGTTTAAGGTTATTACTATCTTTTGGAGTTTTCTGTACAAAGTATATTAAACCTGTCATATTAATGAAGAGCACATTTAGCCCAATTATTTTGCAGATTCCCAGCCGTTTAGCTCGGCTAGTCTTTAAAGATATTCTTAGATTTTAGGGACAACCCCGAAAACCTGAAAATTGTACTTTACCGAAAAAGCTTTGCTCTCAGCAGCACACACTTTGGTTAAATCAGTATGTAAGGAATTATACAGTAAAGTTTGGTTTGGACTGGGCAAGTTATTTGTACTTTTGAATAGTTTTTTAAATATGTAAAATAAGTTTATTGAGAAAATCGTTGAACAGCATACTGTTTATTAACATATTCAGATATGTAATGAAGTATTTTCGACCCTATCCCCTTTCTTAAATTAAAGGCATATTTTTTGACGACCCAACTGGGGACATACATGCCCTTTCACATAAATATATTTCGGTCAATAGTTACTAATTCTATGTTATATAAATAGGCTATGATTAAATCTACTAAATAATTTACAACTTGGGCATATTGTCCCAATTCAGATAATTTTTATTTATATGTGCAATAATGCAAAGTTTGATTATCAATAATTTCTGGGATCACTCGTATATACCAGAGTTAGTAGACTTTTTTTTTGTTCTGTTCTGTAATACTATAAAACAGTATATTACGCATTTGCCAACATTTTTACCTTGAGGTACAATTGTATTACAAATTGATGTTGTATATGTAATTATACCATCGTCTTCGCATACTTATCACTTGTAAGAAAAACATTTTCGTTGGTGAAACATTTGTTAGATGCATGTATTCTTTTGTATACTATGACCCTAGTTATTACCCAAATCGAATAAGTTAATGTTACATCGTTCTAAGACAGAGGGGCACATGTCATTCTCTTAATTTATAACACCTAACCTCGCCTGTCTACAGTTTTATGCAAAGTCATGCCTGCCATGTGCTATATCATAATTACATTGAGTTTTGTGGATATTTAGTTCCATTCTCTTCTTGTCTATGAACTACCGGTGTATAAAACTGTTTTCGCACAATCCACAAAAAGGTAATTGCTTCTCGACTGCCCTACCTATTGATCCAGTCTACAAAAGAGTGCATTGTATGTCTTGCTTTGTGATTAGTATGGTTAAACAATTAGTTTTGACGACGAATACTATAGGCTATGTTTGTCATTTATGTCGTAACAAATCCACTTTGGATCTATTTTTTTTTTGCAAGCAAGTCATTTATTATGCATATTTGTCGAGTCATTGACTGCACTATATTGAGACTATACATTAATAGACATTAAGAGAACCAAGTTGTTGACATCTTACTAGATTTTTTTGAGTTCTATTGCGGCGTTATATCATCAGAAGACGGATAATAGATAGAACTATGTACAGAACATGCATCACATTTTCTATAAACATGACAAACTTTCACCAACATTGTGTCCCTCCAGGTACCATGCTATATATTCCGGTATGCTAGACAAACGACTCTTCTATCACTTATACCGTTGTCATAATAATCCTTCTAATGCACAAATACATGTTCCAAGACTGACAGATGTATTTCTGGAAATGAATGATATGTATACAAAGCATGCATCTGTGTGGTGATGTTGTTTCCATGTGTTATAAAAAATATCCCCCCCCCCCAAAAAAAAAGTCGGGACTCGAAAAACACCATATCGCTGGCTTAGAATGAGTAGTTGTAACTGCAAAATGAATATTTTGATAACATAGGAAAAACTCTCTGACAATCACTCTTTATTATGGTACATGTAAAAAAAAGCTTTTTCAACTTCAGTTTGATCAACATGACATGACCGATTTTCATGAGAATAGGCTCACAAGAAGCGCTTTATGATGTAGATTTCAAATATGCCTTAGTCTTATAAGGTCGTAAGTGGTACGACCTTCGCATTCTAAGCCAGCGATATATTCGGATATATCCAGGAATTAATAGATTCGTTAACACGTTTTATCATTGTTTAGTATAATGTTTTTATTTAGATGATATGGTAGTAAAACTTTCTGCAATCAAATCCGACGGCAGATATATCCAATGATGGTTGGCAGTGTTGATCAATGTACTAATATAACATCCTATCTATCATATAATAAACAACTGACAGTGGAACTATGACAAGGATTCGTGGATTTGTTTGGTACGCATAACATAAATAGTGCAGTAAAGTATTAACACATGGTTCGGACAATATAACAGCATGAAAGGGAATCCGTGTTTTTTGGCGTGCAATATCTCTCATGTAATTACGATAATCCACAACATATAGGTAGGTGCGTTTGCCTCCGGAAACAGTCATCCATGGAGTGGATGTTCCACATATTAGTAACAACTCGTAATTTGATAAGGGTCAAGAATTACTACAATGTTCGATACTTATGATATACAGTTCAATTGTTGACCCTTATCAAATTACGAGTTGTTACGGAAGAGTAAATGACAATATAATCAATGTTTGCTGCCCTCATCGATAGTCTATAGATCGACATATTTGGCATATTGGTAGAAATTGTAAAATTAGCAATCTCCAATGACAACTATTTCACTGATTATAACATACATCCATAAATGTATGATACTACATACACTAGTTGCATCTCATTGTGAAAAAAAACAGAAGGTTTAACATTCTTAATATGATACTGTTAATTTTATTACATGTAATTGCAAATGAACACAAAGTCAAACCTATCTGTGGATAAAATACACATGTACAATAAAAACGATTAATTGTTAACATGTGGTGTGATTCTGGTCTTTGTTCTCAGGGAAAAGGTGTTGTTATTGGGTGTTTTGAAACTGAATAATAACGGTCGTCAAGACTGCTGACACGGCAGTTAATTTTACTAATCGGCCATTCCGAGAAATATAGTACATTGTGATATAAATTTGTATCGGTCTCGAGGAAAAAACTTGAATTTTATCAGAATACCCGATGGGGTTTACAAACGGTACATAGAGTGATAACCTAGTATGCATTAATGGTTCTAGATTAACACTCTGATGTTGTGTGTCGGTTCATAATAAGTGATCTGTCTTTCTTCAGAATAAAATCCCCAATAGCTATAAGTCAATGTTTACCTATATCATAGAGACACTTCACTTATAGAAGGCAAATGATTTTCCACTTCACCAAAATATTAAGTATACACTACGTTGTAGACGTAAGGTCTGCGAGTTGAATAGCTTAAAAGACATTACTGTACACCAGTACATAAGATGTAAGCATCATACATGTACGTACATATCCGGGAACACACACATTAGACTATGTCGCTGGTGGTTCGTCGACAGCTTTAACATCATCATACGACTGTTGCACGAGATATAAGACTTTGCACACTCGAGTTGATCTAAACTTTTTGTGATGAACCTTTAACAATAAATAAACGTCACCCACATAGTCAGGGAGGTCACGTGATTGTTTTTCTAATGACGGCGCCTTTGTCAAGCAGACAATTTGCTGTTTTCTGTCATTTTACCCAATATTGTGAAATATTATACTGTCCATGTTCTAGCCAACAACGTCCGAGTTCCATTGATATCTTGCTTATGACGGTAGGTCAACGCAACACAACTGTTAGGTTACAAATAACAAGCTACCTAATCGTTAAATGTGATTCCGACAAACTGCCAAATACATCATCGTTAATATTATATATTATAACATAAGAAGGTATATAGCTATGGGAATTTTAGACATACGATGTTTATTTACTATATCTACGCTTACCACTAAAAGCTTTGTATTTTATATGCTCATAAGAGGGTGTAATTTAGACATATACACTTACTGGTATTCTGATATTATCTTTTTACTATTGTACATGTTTACAAACGTTACATAACGGAATAATGGTTTATCCTCGATCCAATCTGGTTGTTCGCGACTGGTACGGTTAGACCCTTCAATGCAAACATGAATTCAATTTGGAGTTTTCTCAAAATAACGGCACCATTAATAGCCATCTACAATGATTCTTAACATTTGTAACCGCTTCAACTAGTTCTTTCAGTCTGCTTCGTGGCATCTAAATTTTGTCATGTTTGATTTTACAGCTGAAATATGGGCTTTCATTTTCGACGCTGAAATATAAACCTCTATATTTTTACACTTGGAATGTAGACCTTCAAATTTCGGCAGCGTTTTTGTGTTCCGTGGTTTACTTTCCTCGTTAAGTTGTGTGTTGGGAATAATGGGCCGCGTGATTGTGGTCCTAGTCATTTATGTTGTATTTGAATGTTACCTTCCCGGTCCGAGTTTCCATTATCTTTCTGTAGCATCGGTCTTTGTCTGCAGGTGATCTGTGTCTATAGTTTTCGCGATAATTCGTGTTTAATAAATGTTTATAATCAAGTAAGTTAATAGTTTAAGGGATGTTTCTCCTGCATTTGCTAGTATAACCAAAACCCAACGCGAAAGAACCTTCTGCTAGATAATTCGGGACGCGGTTTTAAAATACTAACTAGTTTTGATATGATCGAGTGCAATAGTACTACGTTTTACAATCATTGTAACCAATTCGTGAGACATGGTGTTTAAAACCATTTGGAATAAATCATTTGTATGGCCTCATCAGTAGTTACTTCGATATATTTATCAATAATGTAAATTAGTATGTAATATTCAGAATTATCTCGATTTTAAGACATTAACATGTACTACCACATCAATTTTTAAACTTTTGCATACGTTTTGATCAAGGTAATTAGATGCTTGAGATACGTCTTAGGGACTGCGGTTTTTACACTTCCTCTCAACTGAAAAGGAACGAATGTCCTTAACTACAAAAGCGCATACTGACATGATTATGAATGTTTAAATAAAATCTTTAACGTGTTAAGAAAGACCACCCCTAAACAAAGACAATATTGTGTTTTTCAAATGTATGATCTTTGACTTCACATCTGTTGGTGTTGATTGATCTGACAGATCATTGTTGGTTGATATGTGAATCATTACATACATAATGGAGGTATGATTACGTACGTCTGATACATGTTACGATGACCATACGAAACATACAGGTAAGTTGAAAGTGTAGGCACTGTTGACCTCAGAGTGGTCACACTTAATTATAGATAGTCCGTGTTCACGAGTATTCTTCGTGAGATATTATAATGCTGATGATATGTTTTGTCCCAAATTATGTTGGTTGCAAAAATAATTATGATAGTAGTGCAATTATATCACATTTGCAACACCAACGAACGACAAACTACAAACATATGTGTTAAATGCAAAAACAACCGTAGTGCACACACACAATACAGTTCCACACTGAAGTGCCGCTTAATCGCCAAACCAAACACACAAAAGCCAGACATACGAGGCACGAACAACACATTTACTAAAAATGGATTTTTCAAGCAAAATATATACTCGTACAAAAAATATTTCACAAATATTTTGCATTATCGGTTGGAAGATTGGATTCGTCTCTTATAGCTCAGGCTCCCGCTGTCTACTTAAATATTTTGACTAAAGTTAAAATATTGAATCGGCCATATTTCACAAGAAACGAAAACTAGCCCACGTTTTTAATATGAAAACTGTAGCTCTTTACATACAGATGTTATGCTTCTAAACAATCTAAATAATTGTTAATATAGTTTTCCTATTTAACAATTTGAGATTGTAAGCGAATTCTAAGTTTCCACTTAAGATGCTTTATAAATACTGGTCCCGTTAAAACGTTGTTAGCTTAATTTGAATATTTTGCTCCATTGTATTGTGATAATGGGCAATTGTAAAGTAACGTAAATTGATGTAATTTAGTGTGCTAAAGCAATACATTTATACGTGGTCAAGAAATTTAGCTATCTAGTTTTAAGTATAATATGTAGCCGGCTTGTGTCCACAACTATTACACTTTAGATAAACACCCGACCCTAAGCCGGATTAGAAAACAGAAATGCTTTTTCAGTTTTACCAACATAACATTTACTCATATAACTGTCTTTCGGATGAGACTTTAAAAACAACAGTCCCTTGTATGATGCTATACATCCGACACAAACGGAACGAGGGCTGCTTCCGGAACTGTGACATGTTCTGTATCATCCACTATCCCCCAAAACTAAAAGGACGTTACCATGTCTTAGAACGAACTTTTGTTTATCGATTTATAAAGAAGTGATTTCCACAGAAAGCATCTGAACATGCTCGTCGCAAAACCTTACACGAGTGCAGAAAGGTTGTAGTCAAAAATATTGTATCATGCTCATCTGTAAATTAGCTGTCAACATTTAGCGTCTTTGACAGCATGAGTTATCACCGTATCTGGGGTGAAGATTGAAATACGCTCTACATGGAATACCCGGATCAGTGGATGTTGTGTACAATGCGTGACTCCTTTCAATTCGATTTATTTGCTCAGCATTATCTGTCAGAAAGATTGGTGTTATAGTACTTCATTCACCAGGTTATTTATCTCTCCATCTCTACAACAGGCGGAGCAATAGTAAGCCATTTAACACAAAAATGTTCCAATTGATTGATAATTTTTATAATTTAATGAGTGGATCATTATAAAACATGAAATGTATGCATGCATTATGTACATATAATTACCTTTCTTCTCATTATAATTTCAACATCAGATATTTCAACCAAACGAACAGCGTGAACACAACGCTCTAGTTTGCTCTCGAAGTCATGGCATTTACCAAGAACTAATGCTTGATATGTGATTGATTATGATATGATTCAATGATTGCTATGTGATTGAATATGATTATATGTGATTGACTATGATATGGTTCAATGATTGATATGTGACTGATTATGATATGGTTCAATGATTGATATGTGATTGATTATGATATGGTTCAATGATTGATATGTGACTGATTATGATATGGTTCAATGATTGATATGTGACTGATTATGATATGGTTCAATGATTGATATGTGATTGATTATGATATGGTTCAATGATTGATATGTGATTGGTTATGATATGGTTCAATGATTGATATGTGACTGATTATAAAATGGTTCAATGATTGATATGTGATTGACTATGATATGGTTCAATGATTGATATATTATTGATTATGATATGGTTCAATGATTGATATGTGACTGATTATGATATGGTTCAATGATTGATTTGTGATTGATTATGATATGATTCAATAATTGATATGTGATTAATTATGATATGGTTCATTCCTTAGAACGGTCTTTCGTTTGACGATTTATGAAGAAGTGATTTCCATAGAAAGCATCTGAACATTCTCTTCGTAAAACCTTGCACGGGTGCAGAAAGGTTGTAGTCAAACAGATTTCATCATGCTCATCTGTAAAATAGCTGTCAACGTTTAGTGTCTTTAACTGCATGAGTCATCGCCGTAGCTGGGATGAAGATAGACACATACTTTATAAAAACTACCCGGATCAGTGTCTGTAATGTTCAATGCGTGAATCCCTTCAATTCGATGTATTTGCACAGCATTCACTAAAAGAAAGATTGACGTAATTATATTTCATTCAGCAGTTAATCAGCTACACCTCTACATCATGGGTGGAACAATAGTAAGTCATTATTCACAAGAATGTTACAATTAACCAGGTTTTTGTTTCTAACGTGTTAAGTTGACCTGTGAAAAAGACAAAAATATGCAAGGCGTTCAGGTCATTGTCGTTCTACTTATTATTATTACCGCATCTGGTATTTCAACCGAACAAACTACATGAACAATATCTAAATCACTAAAACCCTAGTTTTCCCACTGAGTCGTGACATTAACCAAGAACTTATAATTGATATACGCTGAATATGATGTTTTATTTTATTATTATATGGTAAACGAGCCTATAAGATGTAGTGTAAAAAACAATACAATGGTTGCATTTATGTAGAATTACATATTATTATTACTCACCCCGCCATATGTATTGTCGAGGTAATTGAAGTATTATAAATTAGCAGGCCATCGTTAAAAAATCCCTTATTGCATGTTTCGGTTAAATGTGACATGGAGTTCACATCAAGCTACTCAAACCACATTGCACTTAGCTCCACATAATGAAACTAGCACAGCGATGGTGGGTATCTCGCGTATTAATTTTAGCACTTTGTATTAACGTGTTATAAGTTATAATATCTTATTGGCTTACCTTGAATATCATAAACCACAATTTGGTATAATGTGGTGTATACTAGTCAAGGTAAAACAAATCATGTTGATGCCACATGTTGCTCCAACGCACCGTAGAAAACATTAATCATCTTTGCATTTATTACAGAGCTGATTAGTGCATTTCATGTGCTAATTCACTTTGGTTCAACGGTAAAACAAATGTATAATAAATGCAGTAAACACTCAAACGTCCTTTCTGTTGGCAGTGTGAAAGGTCTTCTTTTACTTGACATATAAAATGAATTTGAGATGTACCTGTTTTTATTCCTCCATCAGTTGTACTACCCAGATACAAGGAAAGTCCTGTAATATTTTTGGATATCCATTTGTCTGTTCTGTGTTTCTTAGCTCAATGCATTTATTTCCACTGTCTAGCAGTATTTGGTTGATTTTTTCTATATCCACTTCTTCTTGGTATTGTTGAACTAAAATTCTGTTTCTAAGTTCCAGTTGCAAAGCTCTAATTATTGCTGCATTTTTCAGTTTGGCAATATACAGAGTTGGTGGTCTTCGCTTTCCCTTTTTGCAGCTTTACGTTTCAACTTGATATTGGTTGTTGGTTGATGAATGGTCACTTCCAATGTCCACTCCACATTTTACCACTGTGTCTTGTAAACTTCCCCCCATCTTCTATTGATGTTGATGTGGTCAATCTGGCGAGTACCATGTTGTTTTGTGGATATCTTTTTGCCATCCTTAAGTCCCTCCTATAAACATGTTATTATCTTATATATAAGTCACTATTCAGCTCTGTGATGAATGCCAAAATGATGAATATTGGCATTACCACGTCTGAGTAACATAGGCTATAAAATTATGTTCGATCTTACCTTGACTTAATTACACCAAATAATAAAGATTGTAGGCGTAAAGTACTCAATGTACGAGGGGGTATCAAAAAGTTCGTGGACTGTGCCTGCCATTTGTTTAGTTTTTGATCGAATTCAGTAAAAATCACACATTCTTTAAATCTACGTATTTTGAATTGATTTGCTTATTCCCAGCTCATATTACTTTTATCCGAGTATGTGGTGGTTACTATGGAAACTTAAATACTCTCCGCGGCGCACTTTCAAAATATCATTCACTTGACTCCGACATATACCTATCATTCTGTGAATCGTTATCCGATTTGAAATATAAAACCTTCGTCATAAACATTGAGACCGTAGCATCATAATGATGTATATATTATAGCGCTATTGTCACGGATACTGATGTGACGTTATAAACATTTCGTTTTGTGTATACTGATTTCGACGCATTTCATGACGTCGGCGCACTTTAGACATCACGTTACACTCGAAATATCGATCTTCCGTTGCATTTTGCCATTTTACTCAATTATACACCAATACTGATCTCAGATTAGAGCATGTCTACCAAGTATGTAAAAGTAAGGTTGTCTTGCGAAAATTAATTTGTTTAAATGGTATAAACGATGTGGCGATGAGAGTTGAATGATGCTAATATCGGTAGTAGACTCCTTGTACTGTGTGATTATCGGCGCTGGAATAAATTAATTTGTCAAATCTTTCATTTACTGACCGACCTTTTTATGAATAAAGGCTATTTAGTAAAAACTAAGTCTTCTAGGGGAAATAGAACAGTTCAATCCAGGTTTGTGAGTTTTGGATTCTTGAGACGATCAAAAAGTGGCAGAAGTTTTGACGTTTCATGACGTCGTAACGTCATAAAAGTGCGCCTGGTTGGCAGTTGGTCATCTTTTAAATCGTTAGAATATTTTATTGATATCATCATTTATTCAACTGTTAATTTGTTTCTCAGTACAGAATTGAATGTAGTTTAAGATGATAGAATAAATAATTCAATCGCATTACGCATATCGAAATGAACGGTTCAGTCCTTGAACTTTTTGATACCCCATCGTAAGCCGAGATTATATTGTGACACATTAATGCCGACTTGTAAAACTATAGCAAATTGAATTCACACCAAATTGAACTTGGCCGCTTGCTGTGAACTCTGATAAATATGTCACATACAATAGTTACAGGTGAATATAAAACTACATGTATACTCTACTTCAGTAACATCCTTTTTTTTCGAGGATAATACCTTTGGTGAATGTCTTGGAGTCGCAATTTCTAATATTTCGAAGTACAATGTCTAATCTCGTTATCTGTTTAATTATAGAAATATATCATAAGCAATCACATATCTTATAAGGTCGTAAGAGGTAGTTACGACCTTCAGGTTCTAAGTCATCGATATGTGGATAATACACAAATGTACAGCAAACAGTAAAACTATCA
Organism: Spisula subtruncata; assembly: GCA_963678985.1. Lineage (NCBI taxonomy): Eukaryota > Metazoa > Mollusca > Bivalvia > Venerida > Mactridae > Spisula > Spisula subtruncata. Next base: position 19,304,190 of record OY787675.1, read on the forward strand.
CTGAAAACGGTTATTTGTTTAAACGTGTTGTGATTCTGGTCTTTGTTCTCAGTGGAAGGGTGTCGTTATAACATGTTTTGTAACTGTATACAGACGGTTGTCAAAACTGCTGACACGACAGTTTTTTTGCTAATCGGCCATGTTATTTTCCGACAAATATAGTACCTTGTGATGTTTTGGTCTCGAGGAAAACTTGATTTTTATCGGAATATTTGACAGGCTTTTACAAACGGTACATAGAGTGATAACTTAGTATATATTAAGGCATTTCAGATTTACACTCTGTGGTTGTGTGTCGGTTCATGATAAGTGCTGTGTCATTCTACATAATAAAATTACCAGTAGCTATCAGTCAATGTATAACTGCATCACAGAGACACGTCACTTATAGTAGACATAAAAGTTTCCGCTTCCAACAAATATCAAGTATACTGTACGTTGTAGACGTAAGGTGTGCGAGTTGAATAACTTAAAAGTCATTTCTGTGCACGACCACATAAGATGTAAGCATCATACATGCACGTACATATCCGGGAACACACACCGGCTTACGACCACCGTTAGGCTTTGTCGCTGCTGATTCATGCAACAGCTTTAACACCATCATACAATTGTTGTACGGGATATTAGACTTTACATACTCGATACGTGAGTTGATCTAAACTTTTTGTGATGAACCTATAAAATAAATAAATAAATGTCACCTACATAATCAGAGTGTGGCACGTGATGATCTTTTCAAAAATGGCGGCGCCAATGTCAAACAATTAATTTGCTGTTTTCTGTCATTTTCATCCGATATCTTACAATATTATACTGACCATGTTCTAGCCAGCAACGTCCGGTTTCCATTGTAAAATGGTGCCGTGTTTACCATTATTAAATGTTATTTCACCCTATTATTTGTTACTATTAATTTTGATTGTCTGCAAACGTTGAACACCCCCTTGAAGTACAATACTGAAACGAATAACTAGTACAAACATGGCGAAGTTTTGTCGATTGAATAATATTAGAAAACAGATACTCTATGCAAGTAATATTTTTCTAATCAAACAACACTTTTGGTTGAAGCTTGTTTTGAGATTTCTAACATTTGTACCCGCATGGTGTAGACGTTACGGTAACTAGTAACATCTTAATAACCTGTCGTTTAGTACTATGTACATGTCTTATAATTGGACATTTCCATTTGAATTATAGACGAATTTGTTAATTGAAATACATAAAGCCGCTTCTGTGGGTACAATGCAGATATTCTGTGTAATATAATCGGTACGTGACATACGAGGACAGAGTCTGTTTCTACCTTTTAGGGTAACTTTAGAGAAATTCTGAGGTAACCTTGATACAAGTTTTGCTGCAGAACTTCTAACGTACTATGTTCATGTAATTCAGGTTATGGAAATGCTTGGTTACAACTATGTGCATACTTGCATGATTGCAAGTGGTCGATCATTGGTTCGGGAGAGTTTTTTCTCCTCAACGTTCTAGGGCTCAACCGCACCAATTTTGATCCCATATCGACGGAACGACTACACATAAAATAAACTGGTGGTATTACTCAGCTCATGCCCTTTGTGTTGTGTGTTCACTGATGATCATCGTATAAAACATCTTCATACGAGTATAAGATGACGCTCTCATGCTAGTCCTGATGTCCTAATTGATTTATGTATCCTATAAAGATTACTAGTACGGGTTATGTGAAACCTATGCACCGAGTACATGTAACCATTGCATAAAAGTGCTACGATTTGAGTGCTCGTGTGAGTTGTGAAAATCATATTGTTAGTGGTCAGGCAACACGATTCAAAATGATATCCCCTATCAACCATATTTAACAGTTAGGGCACAAATTACAAGCTAACCAATCGTTAAATTTGATTCTGACAAAATGCAAAATACACCATCGTTAAAATTGTTTATTATAACATAAGAAGGTATACAGTTATGGGACTTCTTAGCCATACAATGTTTATTTACTATGTCTACGCATATAACCACTAAAAGCTTTGTATTATATATGTTCACGAAGAGGATGTAATTTAGACACTTCAGGTATTCTCTATTTACTTGACATGTATAGCATGAGTGTATATATTGGCTAATTTGACGCGAGTCTGGCAGGCCTGTTGATTAGCATAATTTAACGGCCTACGTTTACAACACCGATTTTATATTTTCATAATCAGGGAGTATCACGAAGGCGCTCGAGATGTAATACAAACACAAATCTGAAATACCGATATTGCACGATTTACTTGTAGAAATTGACATTCAAAGCAAGAACCTTGTAATATATTCTTGCATATATGTCAGGTTCATGTCAAAATAGCCAAGCTATCCATTTTCAAACGTTAGACAATAGACTAATGGTTTATCCTCGATCCAGTCTGGTTGGTCGCGGCTGGAGTGGTTAGACCCTTTTTCTCAAAATGACGACGTCATTATAGCCATATATAGTGATTCTTTACATTTGTCTTTACAGCTGAAACTAATTCTTTCAGTCTGCTTTGTGGCATCTAAATCTTGGAAGTGTGGCTTTTTACAGTTGCAATATGGGCGTTCATTTTTCAAGCTCAAACTTTAAACTTTTGTATTTTGACACTTGGACTATGGACATTCAGATTTTGGCAGCTGCAACTCAGTAGTTTGTATTCAGTGGTTTGCTTTTCTTTTCTTGTTAAGCTGTGCGTTAAAAATAATGTGCCACGAGAGTGTGGTTTCAGTCATGTATGTTGTATTGTAATGCTACGTTCCTGTCCGAGCTTCCATTATCTTTCTGTAGCATCGGTCTTTGTATGCAGGTGATCTTTTTATCCGTGATATATAATATGTTGCTCACTTAGAATAAGAAGGTCGTAAGTACAAGTTCGATATTTCGAGAAAACAAGAATAAACGTTCCTAAATTAGAAGTAAGCTGTTTCAACTTCAGTTTGATCAACATGACAAAATCCGATTTTCATTAAAATATACTAATAAGAAGGTGATTTTAAATGTGCATCAGTCTTATGAGGTCGTAAGTAGTAATAACGTCCTTCTGATTATAGACCAGCGATATATGGGGCTATGCGTATCTAAAATACTTATATTGAGCAAACTACTACATTTTACTAGTCCAACACGTACAATGTCGTAATTACATTAAATTATGCCGGGTGAACATTGTGAAAGTACCCTAGTGATTTTTATAACTTTGTGTTATATATTTACACATTTACAGTGCGTTTGCAACCTCAAAAAATCGTCTCAATGTTACTACGACATTCGGGGTCATTGGCACACTCAACAAGCGTCTAAGTGTGTGCGCTTCCCTGATTAAGGACATTCGTTCCTTTTGAATGTTTCTGTACAAGGTATATAAAACCTGTTATTCGTATGAAGATCAGATTAATGCCAATCATTTGGAAAATTCCCAACACTTTTGCTTGGCTAGTTTTAAGATATTCTTAGATTTAAAAACTGAAAAATGAATTTTACCAAAAATGTTTTGGTTCTAAAAGCATAAAACTTGGTATACACGCAATTACGGATGTTAGGAGTCAAACAGTAAAGTTTGTTATATACTTTGTAAGTTATTTGTATTTTTAAAAAAATAAATAATTTTTAAAATATGTATTTCAAAAAAAATTTATTTAATGTGAAAAGTCGTTGAACAACATAAGGTTTAGGTATATGCAACAGGTCAAGCAACAATTATAGAAGTTTCATAGCAAATTTCATGACGATTGCTCAGCTAGATGTTTTTTAATTAAACTAATAGTGATTTCAGAAATGCTGTAATCAAGGGAGGTTACAAAACGAATCAACGTTTTGCATTCGTTGTCTATAGTTTTCGCGATAAAACGTGTTTAATAAATGTTTATAATCAAGTATGTTAATAGTTTAAGCCTTAGGGTTGTTTCTCCTGCATTTGCTAGTATAGCCAAAACCCAACGCAAAAGAACCTTCTTCTAGATAGTTCGGGACGCGGTTTTAAAATACTTACTAGTTTTGATATGATCGAGTGCAATAGTACTACGTTTTACAATCATTGTAACCAATTCGTGAGACATGGTGTTTAAATCATTCGTATGGCCTCATCAGTAGTTACTTCGATATATTAATCAATAATGTAAATTAGTATGTAATATTCAGAATTATCTCGATTTTAAGACATTAACATGTACTACCACATCAATTTTTAAACTTTTGCATACGTTTTGATCAAGGTAATTAGATGCTTGAGATACGTCTTAGGAACTGCGGTTTTTACACTTCCTCTCAACTGAAAAGGAACGAATGTCCTTAACATGAAAGTCATGAATACAAAAGCGCATACTGACATGGTTATGAAAGTTTGAATAAAATATACAACGTGTTAAGAAAGACCACCCATCAACAAAGACAACATTTTGTTTTTTCAAATGTATGATCTTACATTTTAACTTTCACATATGTTGGTGTGCATTGATCTGACAAATAAATGTTGGTTGATATGTGAATCATTACATACATAATGGAGGTATGATTACGTACGTCTGATACATGTTACGATGACCATACGAACCATACAGGTAAGTTAAAAGGGTTGGCTCCGTTGACTTCAGTGTGGTCACACTTAATTATAGATAGTCCGTGTTCACGAATATTCTTCGTGAGATTTGATAATGCTGATGATATGTTTTGTCCCAAATTATGTTGGTTGCAAAAATAATTATGATAGTAGTGCAATTATATCACATTTGCAACACCAAACAACGACAAACTAAAAAACATATGTGTTAGATGCAAACACAACCGTAGTGCACACACAATACTATTCCACACAGAAGTGCCGCTATATCCGGTCAGTTTGGACATTTTTAGCTCATAATTACACAAATTATTTTTAAAATTAGATATATTTTTTACAGTTTTCATGAAATATATATGTAGCCGGCTTATGTCAACAACTATTACCCTTCAGATAGACACCCAACCACCAGCCGGATCAGAAATCAGAAATGCTTTTCTGTTTTACCAACCTAACATGTACTCATATAACTGTCTTTCGGACTTTAAAACAACAGTCCCTTGTATGATGCTATACATCCCACACAAATAGAACAAGGGATGTTTCTGGATATGTTCTGTATCATCCACTATCTCAAAAAACTAAAAGGACGTTACCATTTCTTAGAATGGTATTTCGTTTGTCGATTTATAAGGAAGTGATTTCCACAGAAAGCCTCTGAACATGATCGTCGCAAAACCTTGCACGAGTGCAGAAAGGTTGTAGTAAAATAGATGTTATCATGCTCATCTGTAAATTAGCTGTCAACATTTAGCGTCTTTGACTGAGTTATCACCGTAGCTGGGATGAAGATACACAATGAAGACTAATCGTCAAATCTATAAAACAAATAGTCAAACTTAATATAATGCGATTTGATCACAAAGACATGGATTTTTTAATTTTCAAAACTATGATTTTATTTTTCAATGGCCAAGGGGAAGTAATTTGGTCGAATATCTTTTGTGTGGCAAAATGAGGGTAATTATTGACTAAATTTTGGTTTTATTCTTAGTATTTTAATCTTTATTTCGTTTCCGTTATAAGAATATACACATAAAACAAACTTTATAGCCAAAGTGGGCATATGGCTGCATTAACGATTTGTCGAAAAGCTGATGAACGCACTTCAAAAGGGCCATTTATACTGAATAGAGAGAAAACACGTTTTTTCAAACATATGCAAAAATGCCATTATAACGAATATGCATTAATTTATAAAGTGTACGTGTTTCACTAATGCATGACAATGCAATTTTATGGGAAAATGTTGTAATTGAACTTAAAAACAAGTAACATTATGCAAGAGTTATCCCACTTGAATATACTATTTTTCTTTGCTCCTGTGATTCCCAACATACTGTTTTAGGACTTTTCATGTACATTGGTATGCACACACGCGTGAAATTAAAGAAACTAACGTTTGTGATAATTTAAATCTGTGTAAAACTGATCTGACTTATTGATACCCTCCAGGGAGCGAAATGGCCATGTTTTTGACAAAATAATTTGTTTTTCAAACTCACAAATGCGCATGCTACACAACATGCTTACGAAACTCGTGCAACTTGAGAGCCATCGATGAAAACGTGCAAAAATGTGATTTGAAGCTTTTTCGTCATGGATGAGCTATTTTTGCATGTATGTTCATAGGTTTAGCTGCATAAGTTGCACAATCAATATTGAAATAAATATGCAAAATTTGAGGTTTGTACACTTACAGGATACTGAAATATTCAAATTTGAAAAGTGATCGGTTAGCTGTTTTGCTCAGTATATGTGATTGATTATGATATGGTTCAATGATTGATATGTGATTGAATATGATATGGTTCAATGATTGATATGTGATTGACTATGATATGGTTCAATGATTATATGTGATTGATTATGAAATGTATCAATGATTGATATGTGACTGATTATGAAATGGTTCAATAATTGATATGTGATTGATTATGATATGGTTCAATGATTGATATGTGATTGATTATGATGTAGTTCAATGATTGATATGTGACTGATTATGATATGGTTCAATGATTGATATGTGATTGATTATGATATGGTTCAATGATTGATATGTGACTGATTATGATATGGTTCAATGATTGATATGTGATTGATTAAGATATGGTTCAATGATTGATATGTGATTGATTATGATATGGTTCAATGATTGATATGCGATTGATTATGATATGGTTCAATGATTGATATGTGACTGATTATGATAAGTTCAATGATTGATATGTGATTGATTAAGATATGGTTCAATGATTGATATGTGACTGATTATGATATGGATCAATGATTGATATGTGATTGATTATGATATGGTTCAATGATTGATATGTGATTGATTATGATATGGTTCAATGATTGATATGTGATTGATTATGATATGGTTCAATGATTGATATGTGATTGATTATGATATGGTTCAATGATTGACATGTGATTGACTATGATATGGTTCAATGATTGATATGTGACTGATTATGATATGGTTCAATGATTGATATGTGATTGATTATGATATGGTTCAATGATTGATATGTTATTGAGTATGATATAGTTCAATGATTGATATGTGATTGATTATGATATGGTTCAATGATTGATATGTTATTGATTATGATATGGTTCAATGATTGATATGTGACTGATTATGATATGGTTCAATGATTGATATGTGACTGATTATGATATGGTTCAATGATTGATATGTGACTGATTATGATATGGTTCAATGATTGATATGTGATTGATTATGATATGGTTCAATGATTGATATGTGATTGATTATGATATGGTTCAATGATTGATATGTGACTGATTATGATATGGTTCAATGATTGATTTGTGACTGATTATGATATGGTTCAATGATTATATGTGACTGATTATGATGTGGTTCAATGATTGATATATTATTGAGTATGATATGGTTCATTCCTTAGAACGGTCTTTCGTTTGTCGATTTATGAAGAAATGATTTCCACAGAAAGCATCTGAACATTCGCTTCGTAAAACCTTGCACGAGTGCAGAAAGGTTGTAGTCAAACAGATTTCATCAAGCTCATCTGTAAAATAGCTGTAAACGTTTAGCGTCTTTAACTGCATGAGTCATCGCCGTAGCTGGGATGAAGATAGACACACACTTTATAAAAACTACCCGGATCAGTGTCTGTAATGTTCAATGCGTGAATCCCTTCAATTCGATGTATTTGCACAGCATTCACTAAAAGAAAGATTGACGTAATTTTATTTAATTCAGCAGTTAATCAGCTACACCTCTACATCATGGGTGGAACAATAGTAAGTCATTATTCACAAGAATGTTCCAATCATCCAGGTTTTTGTGTCTAACTTGATGAGTTGATCTGTGAAAAAGAACATTATGCAAGCTGTACACGGTTAATGCCATTACCGTTCTTCGTATTATTATAACCGCATCTGACATTTCAACCGAACAAAAAGCAGGAACAATATTTAAAACACTAAAACCCTAGTTTTCTCACTGAGTCGTGACATTTACCAAGACCTTATGATTGATATGCGCTGAATATGATGTTTGATTTTGTTATTGTATGGTAAACAAGCCTATAAGATGTAGTGTAAATGAACAATGGTTGCATTTATGTAGAATTACAGAATATTATTACACAGAGCCCGCCATATGTATTGTCGAAGTAATTAAAGTATTTTAAATTAGCAGGTCATCGCTAAAAAATCCCTAATTACATGTTTCTGTTTAATGTGACATGGTATCAGAGTTCACATCAATCTACTCAAACCACATTGCACTTAGCTCCACATAATGAAACTTGCACAGCGATGGTAGGTATTTCGTTTATTAGTTTTAGCACTTTATATTAACGTGTAAAGCTATAATATCGTATTGGCTAACCTTGAATATCATAAACAACAATCTGGTATAATGTGGTGTAAAAATGTCAAGGTAAAACAAATAAGGTTGATGCCACATGTTGCTCAAACGTGTCGTAGAAAATAGGCATCATTTATGCATTTATTACATAGCTGAATAGAGCATTTAATGAGTTGATTAATTTTGGGCCAACGGTTAAACAAATGTATACATTGTGTAGTGATCACCCATACAACCTTTCTATTTGCGGTGTGCTAGGTATTTTTTTTTTATGTCAACATTGCAAAAAACGTACCAAAACGGTGTGTTCTTTTACTCAACAAGTAAAATGAATTTGAAAATTTACCTGTTTGTATTCCTCAATCAGTTGATCCTTTATTAAAAACATTATACCATATTTCGCTGATAATAGTATTCTCTTTGCCTCATTGTGCTTTTTTTCTTTTCCAAGTACGTATATAGAGGATATATCACTCGTTGTCAATTGATATAATTTCAAATGAAACGAGTTTTTTTAGTGAGCCTCTGGCGGGGCTAATTTCATCTTCTTGACGAGTTTAATATATCAATTGACAACGAGTGATAGATTCTTTAATCAATTGATACTAAAAGCACAAAATATGCATTTTGTATTGGAAAACACACTCATGTAGTATAACTTTGTACTGCACATGTTACTTATAAGACTATACGTACTGACTGTACTACCCGGATACAAGGAAAGTCATGGGATATTATCGGATATCCATTCCTCTGTTCTTTATTTCTTAACTCAATGTATTTATTTCCACTATGTAGTAGTACTTGGTTGAATTTATCTATAGCCAATTCTTCTTGGTCTTGAAGAACAGACAATTTGTTTCTTTCTTAATTCTAGTTCGAAAGCTGAGAGAACCCTTAAAAACACGTATTAAATTGAATCGTATGAAAATTGCTGATATAATAGAGCGCAGAGAATCTATACACATTTAGTCAAGTCATCTTAAGATATCGCAATGATTTTTGTTTTTCTCTAATATTCATGGCATGCCGTTGCTCTTCGATTAAGTTATGTCCGAGATGCTCGTCGGCGCGCGCTTTCTTTGGTTACAATAAACGACGTCATCAAGTAAAAAGTGGCGTCTCCATTAAGTTAATTTATACGCGAGGTAATTGTTTGTTCTACATCAGCAGGTAATTCAACCACTTTAGAATTTATCATCCCTGACGATGTAACTGCTGGAAACATTTTACGGCAAGTACGAGTAGGTACCTACAATTTATTTACATTTTATTTGGTAATTACCTATTAAATAAACACTTGACCTCTTTCGTCCTCGTATTTTTATTCACATAACAGGATATAGTATGGCATCGTTGTGGTGTTCCAACTTAATTGCTAAACGTTACCTGACTCGATATGCCTTGTATGATTGAGTCATTTGAAGGCACTGATTGACTGTTTCAATCAGTGGTAATGCTGTCAATTTTGTCTTTACTTATTTTAAGATTTTGCCGACGATGTTGTTGGCAAAATGTTAAGTATGATTATCAGATTGCATTGGTTATGCAAAACGTTCATATTATGTAAACAACAATATTCTGCTTGCTTAATGACTGCATGCGCTTAAGTATACACATACTAAGTAATATAACATAGCAATACATACATTATTGTTTTATGATAAGTGCTCAAAGGTATATTGCGTGAAAAAATCTGCTGACATCAGCAAATTGTAGTTTTGGAAACCGACACATGTTTCTAATAAACGTGCCACGCTAGATACAAAGTAAAAGTAAGTTGTATAGTGTACAGGTAAAAAACAGTGACACACTAATTGAAAGAATGAACAAAACAGCAACGACGACGACGACGACGACGACGACGACGACGACGACGACGACGACGACGACGACGACGACGACGACGACGACGACGACGACGACGACGACGACGACGACGACGACGACGACGACGACGACGACGACGACGACGACGACGACGACGACGACGACGACGACGACGACGACGACGACGACGACGACGACGACGACGACGACGACGACGACGACGACGACGACGACGACGACGACGACGACGACGACGACGACGACGACGACGACGACAACGACAACGACAACAATATGATGATGAAACATTAAGAATATACAAAGTATACAAATTAAAGTGTTACCTTTTTTACAATGTGGTTTTTATAAAAAAACATATCAAATAATTCAATCATACATACGTACATACAACTAATATTCATTTGTGCAATAACGCTAATACATTAACCACAGTAGACAGACACACCCATATCAGCAGTAATAAAAAGAACAATTTTAAAGGCAAATCAAATGAACAGCATTATTGATTCGTCATAAGATGCTTCTTATACTTCTATTTTAAGGCTGATACTGAATTCAAATTTCGAATGGAAAGAGGTATGCTGTTCCAAAATTCCATTGCTACATTAGAGAATTGTGTTTACCATAATTAGAGTTTATCTTTGAATGTGAAATATCTTAAACTCTATTTGTGGTTGCCTGAACATATTATATATGAGACATCCATATTCTTTGCGTAAGAAATTATGCAACATAACTGGTATCATAGTCAAGGTAACCTCAAATTTACTCTGATGTTATCATGAACTATAGAAGCGGAATCCGTCCTCGTGTCACCCGTACCGAATATAGCTTACGCAATTCGCCCGCATCAGAATTCTTGTATTTCAATTAAAAAATGTTTCGTCTATAATTCAAATCTAAATGTCCAATTATAAGACATGTACAGACAATTTAAAGATATTTTACGAGGATATTACCAGTTACTGTAACGTCTACACCATGCGGGTAAGATTTAAGAGATTTCAATACAAGCTTCAAGCAAAAGTATTGTTTTATTTGAAACCAATTATTTGCATAGACGTTTTTCAAAATATAAAAATATTATTGCAACGACACGATAAAACACTGGCCACTACTTACGACCTTATAAGACTGATACATATTTAAAATAAGCATCGCAAGGTGCTTATTATGGGTCTATTTTCATGAAAATCGGAAGTTTTCATGTTGACCAAATTGAAGCTGAAACAACCCGAGTTACCATTGTAGAGAGTAATATACGATGCAATTTACTGATTACCCGTCCTTGGAATAGGAAGTATCGTCATACGTGCTTCTTCGTCATAATGTTTTTAAATAGCGCAAAGAACATGCAGGTGAAGACAAGTCCTTATGTCTCCAACAGCATGGATTATCCACTAGTAGATAGCCCTAAATATATGGCGTTAAAAAGGTAACTTATTGTCTAATTTCTGAGGGCATAATTTTATAACACATGTAAAAACATCCCCACACACATGTATGCTATGTATACATATTATTTATTTCCATAAATACATCTGTCAGTCTTGGAACATGTATTTGTGCATTAGAAGGATTATTATGACAACGGTATAAGTGATAGAAGAGTCGTTTGTCTAGCATACCGGAATATATAGCATGGTACCTGGAGGGACACAATGTTGGTGAAAGTTTGTCATGTTTATAGAAAATGTGATGCATGTTCTGTACATAGTTCTATCTATTATCCGTCTTCTGATCATAAAACGACGCAATAGAACTCAAAAAAATCTAGTAAGATGTCAACAACTTGGTTCCCCTAATGTCCATTAAATAATAGTATTAATGTATAGTAGCGATATATTGCAGTTAATGACTCGACAAATATGCATAATAAATGACTTGCTAGCAAAAATGTAATATATATCTACAATTGATTTGTTAAGGCATTAGTGACATACGATGCCTATTGTATATCTCGTCAAACCAATTGCTTAACCACACTATTCACAAAGTTAGAAGTCTGGGTCAATATATATTTTGCAGAATTTGCGAAAAACATTTTTATACAATTTATAGATAAGATGGAAGAGATAGTGAAGGAACTAAATAATTATCCACAATACTCAATGTCATTAAGATATCAGACATGACACACAGGACATTGCATCAAACTATAGATATCAGACATGACACACAGGACATTGCATCAAACTATAGATATCAGACATGACACACAGGACATTGCATCAAACTATAGATATCAGACATGACACACACAGGACATTGCATCAAACTATAGATATCAGACATGACACACAGGACATTGCATCAAACTATAGATATCAGACATGACACACACAGGACATTGCATCAAACTATAGATATCAGACATGACACACACGGCATTGCATCAAACTATAGATATCAGACATGGCACACACGACATTGCATCAAACTATAGATATCAGACATGACACACACGGTATTTCATCAAACTATAGATATCAGACATGACACACACGACATTGCATCAAACTATAGATATCAGACATGACACACACGGTATTTCATCAAACTATAGATATCAGACATGACACACACGGCATTGCATCAAACTATAGATATCAGACATGACACATACGGCATTGCATCAAACTATAGATATCAGACATGACACACACGGCATTGCATCAAACTATAAACATATAAACGAAGAGTGTGCTATGCACCATATTTCTTTGAACGATGAGATATTAATTAACCTGTTTCGGGTACTGGCTAAGATCATTGTAAGCCAAATGAAAACATATTTCTTACAAGTGATGGCACGACTCGTAGTATATCTAAGCCGATGGCATAATTACAAAATAAATTTGTAATTGTACTCCATGTTAAAAAAGTTTGTAAATACGTTATACACCATATTTATATTACACTGTACTATAATACGTGGCTGAGCACTTATCAGAGTATCTATTTGTTTCATAATATCGTGGTATAATGTCGTTCATTAGGAAGCATCATGTGAGATAAGCCATCAGGCTTTAGTGAACACACTAATTAGTACTAATACCATTCGAGCCGGTTTTAACATAATACTGCTACCAGGGTTCTCCATGTTACAGTTACACACGCTATAACGCAATGGGATAATGAAAAAGCAAAATCATCAACAATATTTATAATATTTACAAAAATGAGAAGCACTGTCCTCCAGCAAAACCATACTTATTGTTGTACATTAAGATTGGTTCATAGCCAGAAATTGTTCAGGTTAATAATTATCCAAGATAATAATTCAAGTATAATTACACATAAATGAATCCTTTACGCATCTTCTGAAGGATACATATAATGCTTTGAATTCGCACCGTTATGCTTCTTACATGAACTACCCATCGAACTAGTGGCATTTTATACATAAGAGTCATCGCGGGTTCTTTTGAGTACATTTATTTATTTTGCTATGGACGAGCACATGACCACGTAACGATGCATGAGTTGCTAATGCCTAGACGGGCGTTCGTACACAAAGTCTCTGGAAGAATTAAGAACGAATATTGTGAATCAGACTGGCTTTTATTACGCAATAAATCGCAAAATTTCTGAGCATTGCTACACTCAATTAGCCAATGACCATAAAATGTTAAGAAGAACGATAATTGGTAAAAATTCTCATTGTTTAAAATAAACAAACCATACATCATCCTTAACTGACAATGTTTTGCTAGTATAAGGCTGTACAATGGCAACATGCAATACACGCATACTACAATACACATGTCTTTCTAAGAACAATCATAAATTTTAAGCTACACCTATTTTATAGCTTCTATTCAAAGCCATAGTGTCCATAGTTTACCAATGACTACAAAACGGTTGCGGATAGTGATACTACGTATTAATTATTTGTTTCATACATACAACAAACACATCCATCAATGATCAAAGTTTGCTAGTACTTGATATATACAAAGTTGGTTCATTAGAAACATGTAAACACATTAACCACGAGTTGGTGTAATTTAAGTAAATTATGTAGCGTTTTTCTGTGACAATAATGAGTCAGCATTTTACGTATTGAAGTTTATATCATACTATTGGACACACATATATATCACATATGAGTATAATTATACTAAGATATGAATGCTGTGATGGTATGTTTTCTCATGCTTGAAATTTAACGTATATTGAGACGATGAGCTACAATGATATGAAATTTCATCCGGTTATAACGAGTAGTTGTGCCAGGAATAATAAGCAAGTCGGTCTGACAACCACCTAAATAAAGCATGACAGTTATTGAATACTTGTAATATTTAGGGTTCCAGTACAGAGCCTCGTGGCATTGTCTTTGATATAAATCTATCATCGACCATAAACTGCATTGGGCATAGTTTTCCCGTCGGTATTTACGAATGTCTGATTAATTTCAGTTAATTTCGAATGGAAAAAATTATTTATGCACTGCAAGAATTAATTCTTCACGCAGTAGAAGGCTTTTGTTCGGGCTAAGTGTCTCTCACTATGAGAGTTGGTTGTGTATATCAAACTGCTTTTGCATGGTGTATCAGGCTGTGAATGTTTGGTGTGTATGAGAAAAAAAGGTTTTACGCCGTCGTCAGTATATTTGATATAATGAGAAATAATTTAAGGTAGAAGTATGACGCTCTGACTTTGATATGACTGAGGGCCGCTCTGGCAAACATTGTGTATTAATAACGCAAACGGAAATTCTAAACATAAATATTGTCAACCCGATTAATAAGACAGTACACAATGTACTCGTGTAAAATAAAATTGTACTTCGGTAATAATTGCACACTACTAGTAACTTATTCTACAAAACAATTAAGCAGTATAATAGTGGTTCCATTAACGGTCACTGTAAGTTGTCGAGATAATCGTTGTCTGAAAGCAATCTAAAAGGTCTAAACTACACAATGATTCTATGAAACAAGTGGTGTTTATCGTGATTACCTTTTACAGCTTTAGTATGGTGTTTCACTCACCCACATGTCGATGGGCTTAGAATGTGAAGTTTGTAAGTCAATTGTTCATGGGAATATCCAAGTTTATATTTTAGTGTTCAGTGAGCTTTGCTCAGTATATAAACAAAATTAATCAAAGGCTGCAAAGTAAAATGAAACGTTATAGTTATATTTGTTAAACAGATGCTCCATGTCGTGTTTTACTAGCGGGAAAATAAAGTTGCATTTTTTTGTTTATTTTTTAATTTTTTATTATCTTTGGAATACTTTGCTTTTCGTTTGCTAAGGAAGAGCACGTGACAATTTTCCTATGCCTGATTGGCTAATTCCTAGATGGGCTTTCGTCTCAGGAAGCATTTTGAAAAAAATATCGAGAACTAGTCTAACGGCGACAGTTTCTTTTTAACAAATCCTCACATCGAATTTTCCAATCAGAACATTTTCATCTTAATCTCTAAACGACAAGATGATTATTTTTAAACTTTAAAAGTCAATTATTCTTAGAAATCAGTAACTTTATATGTAGATTTATTGAATGTATGTATTTGGGACTCGAATCCGCTGAAATTCTACATTTTTTTATTTGTCAATTATGAATACGAAACGTTAGTTTTACGTAGAGATGTTCGGCTATAGTCACCAGAACATAGATATCAGTGAAGAGTCTTTCTTTGCCGAAATTTACACGGCTAGTGAATAGCACAACTTACACCGTCTAGCTAACATTAGCTGAACAGATGTTTCTGTATTTTGCTTTAAATTTCTATTACTCCGTATATAAACAGAGGGTGCGATTCAGTACTTGAAGCCAAAACAAGAAAAACAGTCTGTATACACATACGAAGCATAGACTAAAGTAAACTTCAGCACATAATTTTTTTGTTTTGTTTTGTAAAATTGGAGCGGTCCAAAACTCGTCGCTCCACGGAGTTTTTACTTCCCTTTGTTGATTCAAATTTGTTTTTCAATTCATAGAATAATTTTTAAAGGTTTACGAATACAAAAGAAAACGTTTGGGTGCAACCGTTTTGAGATTAAGAGTTTTCTTATTTTCCAAGACTATTCACCTCGGAAAACTGCCAGAAATTTTTGACCGGAAATAACTTTTTATGAAAGCGTTAGTACCTGCAGAGACTCGACGAAGATACGCACGCGTACATTATTGGTATGGTAATTTATTTTCTTTACCAAAAATAGGAACAATTAAAAATGGCGAACCGAGAATCTTTTATCCTTTGTTTCAAATTTCCTCAGCTATACTTCATCGACATTTTAATAGACATCACAATTTGGCATCAATACTAGTAAATTGTTTTTATTCATTCATTCATTTCAAGTTCACATGAAAAAATATGTGATCAAAAGTTACATTTTTAAGTTTCGAAAATATTGTTTTACACACCTTTGTTGATTCAATAAAATATTGGGGGCGGTGGACAACATTTGAACGTTGATCTGACGAACCAGCTGATATTATTCAACTTTGAATAGACTGAAGTATAAAGCTACAAATTCATAAATAACAATGAGTTAGTAACAAAGATAACGACAGTTATATGGTTAATAATTACATCTATTATGCTAGCATTACTGATTGGGCTTGCAAGTCTGGATCCCAAGTTCTATAACACGTGTATGTATATAATGCATTTTTGATTGCTTCAAATACTTAAGATTAATGGGGATTCTTCTGTTCGGAAATTATTATGTAATACCCGCTAATATATTATAATTATGGTTATTGTGGGTACTTTCTCAAGCGATGTAATTAATTTAACATAAAATCTTCCTGAGTATAATAACAACTACTACACATAAATCACAATGTTTCATGAGTCAGCGAATTATTTTTTCTCAATACATGGCTTCACATTTCTGCACATACACTTGTATACTTTACAAATGTGATACATTTTTTGTGTATTTATACTCATTTGGAGGCGACCATATGCATACCAGGGTTAATGTTAGATTCCCAAATGACGCATGTAATCCAGAAGCGGTGTTACCAGATGAAGCCGGCAGTCTAGAAGCGACGTTACCATAGGACGTCTGTGTTACCGGAGTACGTAGGTAGTCCAGTAGCTGTGTTACCGGAGAACGCCGGTATTCTAGTAGCGGTGTTATCAGAGGACGTCGGGAGAATAAAAGCGATGTTACCAGAGGACGTCGGGAGAATAATAGCAATGTTACCAGAGGACGTCGGCAGTCTATTAGCAGTGTTACCAGAAGACGCCGGTATTCTAGTAGCGGTGTTACCAGATGACGCCAAAATTCTAGAAGCGATGTTACCTGAGGACGCCGGTATTCTAGTTGCGGTGCTACCAGGGAACTCCAGCTTTCTAGCAGTGGTGTTACCAGAGGATGCCGGCATTCTAGTGGCAGCGTTACCAGAGAAAGCCGACAGTCTAGTAGCGGTTTTACCAGAAAACGCCAGAATTTCGGTAGCAGTGTTACTAGGTGAGGCCGGCAGTTTAGTACAGTCAGTAATGGTTGTCATCAATACCACAATATCGGGTTGGACTGGGTTTTTTACTTTTTACTTGGCTACTAGTCTAATATTATGTAGCCCTTGTCCTCCGTAGATTAGATTACAAGTACTCGTGAAGGAAGTGTAAGGGTGACAACTGTTATTGTACGTTAACATGCTACTCAACTCGGTTGTTTCACATTACTTCTAATTACACTTCGGATATGTTTACAAGACGCGTAATCATAAGTTGATGTCATATCGTTAAGTGGTGCCGTTACAAAGACTTACCTATGCAGTTTACGGTATGAAAATCATTGTGTGGAGTGAAGGACCCTACGTATTCAGACTAAAGTCAATTGTGAGAGTACACACGTTTTGACTAACCGTTAGCCGCCTTTTCGAATTAACAAATACTGCGGAGCTTGTTCACTACTTGCAATGTAGACATGTATATCATCTCTCGGCAGTCATGCTTTGATTCGAATAATATTACATAATTACTAGTTCACTTTATAAGTGTAGCATTTCAATATGGATTCGACTTCAACACTGATTCCGTAAACGAAAGCTTACTGAATACGGCATGCTGAATAAGCATGACTTCGTATGCGCACTGGATGTGATAGTAACTGCAGGATTTCTGTAATGCCCCTCGTGGATGCCGTTCTAAGTGAATAAATAGAAGGTCCCACCAGGTACCTTGTGTACAGACATAGCTTGTCAATGTCTCGACACCACTTTTAGGGTTGACTTGCCTTGAGTTATAACTTTAAAAAATTAGGTACGGTTCTAAATTTCTAAATACACAGAGAGCTAACTACAGAGTAAGGACGCGACTCCGGTGGTGACAAACTCTAAAGTTAAAAAGAAAACATGTACATACCGATATCAGCGCTCTGGTTTTGCCAACTATTGAGTAATCGTTTTGCAAGGGAAGTAACTACAGAGTGGAATTAGTGGTTGGATTGGCATACTATCTTCCCTGTTTAATACAAGTTTCTAACATTTCAAGAGTAGTCAGGACAATTTGAAGCCAAAATACGACGTAAACTATTACTGACATAGAGGATCTATCACTAGTTGTCAATTGATATAAATTTATATTAAACGAGTTTTGGAATTTTATTTAAAAGCGAGCCTCTGGCGAGCTTAATGATGTTTCCTGAACGAGTTTAATATAAATATATCAATTGACAACGAGTGATAGATTTTTTAAATCATATGACACTAAAACGCAACATACTTATCGTTTTATTGGACAAACACTCCGTGTAGTTTTAACTTTATAATACACATGGTACGTATAAGATTATACATACTCGCTATACTAACCAGGATACAAGGAAAGTCATGTGATAAAGAGAAATACTTAATAACGTTACAGATAAATAGAACCTCATTCATTCAGGTATAAATGTCCTTCCCAGTGGTTGGTAGTAGTTGTTAGTCATACAGGGACTGCCCAGTTACATTATCCTGCCACTAACTCAACCATTCCTCATCTAAATGAACCTGATTACGAACCGGAGGCAAGACGAGACACCATGTACTCGACGAGGACACTCTACAATTAAGCTGTCGAGATGGAAAATATCAAACATTAAACTATATTTTCTTCACAATCCCAAATTACAAAGATATTGCTAATATTTTATTTCGATTAACTACAAAGGTAATATTGATTCGTTTTGTCGGTTAATTAGTTGCATTAAAATATCTCCGACATGATATGTCAGACGTAGTCTAATTAAAATACTAAATTCCAGTAATTAAATGACGAATGTTCAATTGTCTCTGATTTGTGTATACAATAAATGTTCATTAAACACGCTGATTTGTGTATGTAATAAATATCCATTATGCCACCAGTGAAGACAATGTATCGAACGAGTGTTTCCTAATTAGACAAGAACATAAAATATTAATAGAACCATGGTCACGTGCGCAATGAAACTTTAAACTAGCACGAATGGAAACTGAGTGTAGTTGTTTATTTCTCGTTCCGAATACTGTAAACTTGTATTGTTGAACATAAATGTATATGCTTATGTATTATGCTCTTTAGAATAGGAGAAATAAAAGTTATATTTAATTTCGTTGGGAATGTCTATTAAATGTCTTTGTCAAATACTATCGTTCAGAATTGTACCGAAATAACGAAATATGTCTGTTGTAATGTACTCCTGTATATAACTTCATGGCAATAGTTTGTGTCTATGAATTAGTTGTAGTTTCTCATTACGAGAAATGTATAAACCATAATTGCATGGTGCCTATCCAGACATTGAAATTGTTTATGAGACACGACTTTTATCACAAATTCTACTTGCTGCCTGCCATAATTGGAATGAGGTCATATTAATAAAGAGTAAAGACGCAATAAGGCACATTGATATATTTTTGATTTGTTTTTAAAAAGACATTTTGCTTACTATTACGAGTATTTGGTACGTCAAATTGTTTAGCTGATTGTTATGTCGTACAGGACGACATTGCTGATCGTTTTGGAAAGAGAAAAATGAGGCAAACGCCTTTTAGAACAACTACAAAGAAAGGTGGTTCAGAAATGACCATTTGTCCCGGTTGAAATTCTAACCAGGAGTGAAGAGCTTTACCTAGCGTGTCACCAATGTGCCTCGTCAATTCAGGTTACCACTGTTGTCAAGTGGACCGTTCCTAGTTTCTATCCAGATTGATTAACTACAGGTCTCCTAATCTGTGTAGGAAGCGCCTCATTCCGGAGCTGATGAAGTAACAGACGGTTAGATCGACGACCGGAGATAATATGAGGACATACTGGACTGTGCACTGATCAAGACCCGGTTTGTTGAACAGGTAATGCCTTATTATGTTCTGTTGTGAAATGACAATGTTCAACACTGCACTACTAACACATAATTATGTAACAGTATCGTAAAAAAGTATTTTATTTATAAATGTAGCAACAATGTATAATAATGTATAATAAAAAAACCTTTCAACTACAAAATAACACCAATCACAAAAACATATAATCTTTTAGACCGTGTTTTAAATAATCTCTACATACTTTATCGGAGTGTTCAATTTTAAATATAAGTGATTCCATAATGGAATGTTCTGAATCAGCTACGGTTATCATTTCTATAAATGGTTGTAATGACGTCACACCTTTAATTCCCAGGTTTATATCCATGCCTGAAAATACAAGAATAAATTATTTGACGGTTCCATATTGTAGAGCATAGAATATTTGTTCTCATCTATAGGTGGATTATTAAAGATGTCAAAAAGGATGTTTCAAAGAAGTTTTGAGGTCAAGATAAAGAGTTGTTATTCAATTACATGCACACATTCAGTGTTTTGTTCAGAATGTTTTTCTGTGGAGCAACAGACTGTGATGGGGTCGCAATTGTGTATCAGAAAAAGGTCATTCTCATGAGTCAGTGTATAGTTAAGTCCCTTACGGATGAAAAACACGCTGGTTGACGAGAATGAAAAAGGTTTAATGACATCGGAAACAAATTGAATAATGAACAAAAAATTAATATAGAGAAAAATGTTCCACGGTATGACGTTCTCACTTTGACGTCACTGTGCGCCCCGCTTGCATACCATGTTCATTAGTAATGTTGACTGAAATAATATTCCTTGATACATTTTCATGAAATTCCGGATACCTGCAAGGAACTTATTTATTCAATATCGGTGAAAAAATCGAAACGAATGTTTTGGATATTTTTTGTGTTATGAACAAAGTACAGGATTTACCTAGACAACCCTCGTAAGTGGTATAATCGAAATTAGCTTTAAGCTATGTAGAAGATCATTCAGATCCGAGTACGGCACATTTAGAGCGGATACAATTGTATTGCAAGCGTTTAATATGTTTTAGTAATTACCAAGTAATACCTCGATCACAAATCGCCCGATCCATATCAGTGTATCCGACATAATATTATAAACGATGGTTATATATCGTCCTGACACTGACAGAGAGAAGCAATACTTATTGCGATATATATCTAAAATACTCTGGTCACTACCCGATGACTGACCGATGTCCATGCGGCCTTCAACCTGATAAGACCAAAGGGCGGTGATCGGATGGCTTGTGTGTGCCAGGTATAAATGACAGGATGTAGTACTAGTGGAAGAGTGACCTGTATTAAAATTTATTGCTCGACTGGATTCCCCCTCTGCTGTAACGAACATATCACTATCTTATATATATGCGGCACTTTCCATCCTCTGTGACAACTTAATCTCAAACAATCTCGGACTAAACTTCATATTATTCAGACAGTATGAATCACTTATATTGCCTTCGTCTGATAACTTGTATGTATTTAAACATTTAAGGAACACATTTCTCATCATCTGAAATGATAACAGAACATTTATAAATACATAGATTGTGTACGTAGCGTACAGGCTCCCATCATTGACCGTTAGCACATGAATGGGGATCGAACATGGCTATCATTGACACTCGTTTGATAGGAGATAAAACTAGTTGTCATAATACAGAGGTATTACAATAGTGGTAAATGTTGACATGTGCTTTATGAGACAGGTTTAACTTCACAGAGTATTGTCTAACATTTGTTTTGTATGAAATATGCAGTATGCCTCCACACCTCTCTGTTTAACAGGAAATGTTTAGAGTGTATCATTATTCATCAGTTACTGTGTAGACATGCTAACCAACCTCTCTAATGCACTACTATAGTACCGACTACGTCAACATACGTAATTTATTGTTCAAAACGAGGAGCAGAGGTTAAAATAAACGTCAAGTGGCAGAAAAAGAAATTCCATTATCCCTTAAACGATAATAAAGATCAATTTGTTAGATCATCCTGACTTACCGACTTGTCTAGTACTGTTTTCAATGAGCGTACCACGGTTGAATCACCTTTCTTTACAGCCAATGATAAATATCGACGTCTAGAATTCCCAAATAACTTCAAGGTGAAATTTGAACGACCGTCGTCTTCATATGACGTGTTACCATAGGCAGAGAGATCAAAGCTTAGGTTGTGTATACGTTTTTCCGGAGTTGGTACTAAAGTCTGGTTCGTCCTTTCAATGCACACCACTGGAATGTTGAACATACTCGTCACTGAGACCGATATGATGTGTAACGAAGCAACCTGCACCGTCACAGCATATAACTAGTTTCCTACCAACGTCACGGTCAATGGCGTCACAAGTTTCACGTCCAAACTGAAACAAAACCACACAATCAATTGATAACAGTTGGGTTGAAAGTATGGTGTCTAATTCCCACCACTTCACCCTTTTTTGCCTTCGGACCATAAAAACTCTTATAACCAACTGCATATTCCCCTCATATGTTTTACATACCAAATACATCATACCTTAGCTTAGCCTTAATCATATACGAGGGTTTTATGGTATTCCAGCCAAAACAGTTCTTGGTGTCGGAGTTTTATTTTACATGTGCGTTAGTTGAATTGGCATGGTGTGCATGTATTTTGCGGTCTTCGATACGCACAAAGGAGCGGAATGTTTACTTGCAATGAACTTAAACTCCAGTCAGATCTCCTAGAATTTCTGTGAACGAGTTTTACTGTGAATAATGAATATAATGAGATAACGATAATACATGTACTACGGGCCAATACATGACTCAACTGCAGCAAACAATTACGGTAGATATAAGTTTAAGTACGCAGTAATCAATCAGGATTGTGACATATTCCATTATTTGTTTGTGTGAAACAATAATTTATCATTCTACATGTGCATTATATATAGGTTCTGAAAGCAGTATTTTTTCCTTGCTATTTATACGATACGCATTGTAAATCCATTTAGGTTTGGAAAAAGAAATATTTCAATACATTTCCAATACAATAGGACTTCAACTGGCACGCACAATGTAAAATACTTATAAATGAATCTATTTGAATTCCAATCAGCATAAGCATAAGGTGGATATTTTTTCGGTTGTGTACCTATATTGGCAAATGTAAATTCATCAATAAATGATATTGTTTTTGCCGCATGTGTTATACACGCGTACATTTTACTTTCCTGTATGTTTACATTGAAATCATGCATTAAATTCAGCGCTTGATACTCGTTTGTTTAAAAAAGTGCATGCGATATAAAGTATATTTATTCTTTAGATGTTTGTAGTATGTAATGGCCGACCACTACTTATTGTTTTCATTGACGCTCCGCAAAAAAAGAAACACTGGCGATGGACATTGTGTTTCGATGTAGAATGTGTCTTAAATACACCCAGTGACCACCTACAAGTATGTTTGAATTTACGGTCCAATCTGTGCATAAGAGTACTATTGAACTTATTGATTTTTGAAGTACGCCTGCAGACATCATTTATCAAACTATACTGAGTCAGACCATATGTCAACATAGCATCGTGTGGAGAACATAGACGAATTTAACGCTGGTCAATTTAATCTTGCAAATAAAATTTAATAAGTGTTACGTTTCTTACTTGGTCAGTACGGTACCCCTAAAGTGACATTCAATGTTATTTCGTTATTACGAAATAAAAATCGTATAAATCGTATAAACGAAATAATATTTCGTTAAAACGAAATAAAAAAGTATCGCGGATGTCACTTTAGGGGCACCTTAGGTCAGTGTATTCAGCATATGGACAGTTATTTTCTGCGAGCTAATTTTGGCATGTACTGCTTCGTGCACAGGCGTTTAATTTTGT